>JACJUY010000910.1:156246-169183 GCA_014220935.1 Platorchestia sp. MABIK
AAAACATCATTGAATTTCAGCAACATTCTCAAAGGTAACGCACTACCTAATTATAAATGTTTTACCTTAGTTAGCTCGTTTAAAAATGTTCGTTAGTTTAAGTGAGTTTAAGAAAGAGTTAAGAACTAAAATCAGTGTGTGTGTCTTGCATTATATCACGCTACTAGTCACCCAAATGCTATAACCGCACTCTCGTGTCAGAAGATATTCCGTACTTTTCCCAAGTTCTTCTCATGTGCCAACGAATGCTCGAACTAAGCCCTGTTTTTGGATCTGCGAGCTAAAACTTATCGGTAGCATCAGTCCTTGAATTTCTTCCCTAAAAACACCGGCGTAAATAAAGCAAATAAATTCTCGATAAAATAACACATTTTCGATAAAATATTCTTGCTTTAATTTAAGAACCCTCGCATCAGACAAAATTTCCTCGTTGGTCATATTCGTACGATAACTTCCATACTCTCGAGTATTGTGAATTTGTAATTGCTCTGATATTACTGATAATGTTTAAGAAAACTGATGAATCAACGGGCCACTCATTTGTAAAACTGTTGTATTGAAGAATTTCCTCATTATGAAATATTGGAGCTTGTGCAAGAAAAATGATTACTAAAAATGTCTTTCTCTGATGCCTGTGCGTGATTGATGTATGACTGCACGAGGCTTGGGGGAACTACATGATAGATGACTTAGCCCATTTCTCTTGCCGCATTGTATTCCATTGTGTTCTGCTCTGCTCTATTCTATTGTAATTCTGTTCACAATCTAGTGTCTAGTCTAGTTTAGTTTCGTCTGGTTTAGCCTAGTCAAGTCTGACAAACCGTGTTTAGTCTAGTCTGGTTTAGCCTTGTCTAGTCTGACAAACCTTGTCTAGTCTAGTCTGGTTTAGCCTAGCCTAATCTGACAATCCTTGTCTAGTCTAGTCTGACAAACCTAGTCTACTCTAGTCTGGTTCAGCCTTGTCTAGTCTGACAAACCTTGTCTAGTCTAGTCTGGTTTAGCCTAGTCTAGTCTGGTTTAAACTAGTCTAGTCAGGTCTATCTTTGTCTAGTCTAGTCTATCCTATAGTTTCGTCTTGTCTAGCCAAACCTACCCTGCATTTCATGTATATTTGAGAACTCCTTGGCAGCAGTTTTATAATATGTACAAAATATTTTCTCACATTAACTACTGAGTATTATAGGAAAGTAAGGTTCTTCAAAATTTACCCTTCTCCTCGCCACTGGCCGTTTTGTTCTTTCATCTTTAGTCTCTATTAACTTTGGCTGAAATTTGCTGAGAACATTACCCACCTACGTTTCCTGACCAATTCCCCAGACTCAAAGCTGTGACCAGTCGTGCAAGTTTGCATAATGCGAAAGTCTCGGCCTTCCCATAGGAGTGCTCACTAATTTCTCTAATATGCCTAAAATTGAGCCTGCTAATTTTAGAGGCCGTTAGAGTCTTGCTTAGCTGCGACGGCACAGCTTTTGGGCTCGGGTCCCGTCGCCGCAAACCTGTTCCGTTCTCTGCATTTAATGCCCCGAAAAAAAAGTTCCCTGGAAATATCTGCGAGCTTTTATTGACGGATAAGAGGAGAGCTGCCATTTCTACCTCCATTTTTCAAGGCACACGAGCTTGACGTGCATTTAAATCATCGTGCGCTTAAGCTCAGAATTTGCCCGCGGATTTTTATCATTAAAATACGTGTTCTGTACTCAAGAACCTGCAGCGCGCTATTTTAGAGGCGCTAATCTGTAAACATTGCAGAAAGTTACCCGCCAACTAGATGCTAGTGTGATTTGTATCATGACCGTTGATTGCTATTCTTACTTTACTGTCTATTTCATGAGACGTATATTAACTCCCAATGACTTGCAACCGACGGACAAAGCAACTCCATCTTTTTAATTTCGAGTCTCTTCACTGTATTATCAGAAAAGTAAATGAAATATTGGGAAATTCAAACCTTCGAGCATTCGGGAATATGTCATCACGGCGACATGACGCGCATGTCTCAGACTTTTGTTGAATGTTTTCCTGTTCTTAAATTTTATAGCTGAAGATTGCTATCACAGATCTAGCAAAATTATTAGGTGATTATTTATTTAAACAATTTTGGGAATTTAGTTACAACGAGCGATACAGTAGTCGATTATTACGTAAGTTCAAACGAGATTTCCACCTAAAATAGTCAGGCGAGATCATCACACGAGATTGTCAGATGAGATTGTTACTGAGATTTTCAGGTGAGATTATCAGATGAGATTGTTACTGAGATTTTCAGGTGAGATTATCAGATGAGAATGTTACTGAGATTTTCAGGTGAGATTATCAGATGAGATTGTTACTGAGATTTTCAGGTGAGATTATCAGATGAGAATGTTACTGAGATTTTCAGGTGAGATTATCAGATGAGATTGTTACCGAGATTTTCAGGTGAGATTATCAGCTAAGATTATCAGGTGAGATTTTAAACTGAGGTTAAAGATTAATAAACGAAATTTTCAGCTTAAGTTACCGGGTAAGATTAGTAGACGATATTTTAACTGAGATATCCAGGTGAGATTACTAGGGGAGATTATCTGGAGAGATCATCAGCTAAGGTTATCAGGTAAGATGTTCAGCTGAGATTATCAGGTGAGATTAATAGACGATATTTTCATCTGTGATTATCAGCTGAAAATATCGGCAAGATAATAAGCTTAAATCATAGCTTGGCTTTCGTAGTAGCCTCGTCATTTACTCCGTTTAAAAATGAAATGATTGAAGATAATTTAATAAATGCCTCCAACTCAATCGTACCCAGCGAATTTTTGTTGCCAGTGAAATATCAAAGCACACTCGCATCCTCACATCTCGACTGGGCCGATGATTTGAACTGCAGCAAGAAGAGAACATAGTCACGTGCGAATTGCGACTTAAAATTGTAAAATTACATTCTGTGTCTTGTACACATATACGTGATTATGCAAATGTAACTTATTAATCGATTTCAACGTATGCTTGTATAAATATTTACAAATACATAAAAATACATATACATAATTAAGTTATACATATGCATATAAATAAATATATATACATAGACGAGTATATATGTATGTGCGTGTGTTTTTTCAGATAACTATTTGGGAGGCATCCAAATGAGCAAACGCATAAAATCTCCTTATCTTAAAGTCGTATTAAAAGTTTTCTGTGTCGCGCCCTTGACAACAATAGAAATCATCTTGATTTCCTTTATCAATTTCTTTACGGCAAAATAGATATCGTCAAAAGTAATCTCATCGGTGGATTAGAATCGATCGTTTGTGATCAGTGAAAGTTTGAAATTCATGTATCCTTATAAAAGTCAGGTTTGAATTTAGGCAACCATGATTAGAACCGCCATTATGTCTAAAAAATGATGTAGTACATGCTGATTTCAAGTTATGTATAAATGAAAAATATGCAAAATAACCTAGCATCACTTCTGATGTGTCGGTTAGGCCATTATTAGTTTTTCATCCAATTTCAGAACTGAAATGAGCATTGGCTCATTCAGCTCTAACCGGTAACAGGCAAGCAACAAAGTCCAGTATTAAACATAGTAGTCTCATTGTAAATTTTAAAATTAGATGGAAAATTACCCTTGGTTTGGCATCTATTTACCCGAGCATAGGCTTTAGAGTTACCTTTTGTATTAGCTATAGTATTTGAAGGGGCATCATGTGGGCAATATTATGGACATATTACTTATGGTTGTAAATTTGACTTATAGAGTAGTAGTATTTATAACACAGAAGCCGAACAGTTTTCGCGCGAGTTTTTAAAGATAAAATACTGAAATGATACCTTTGTTACTGCTCATTGCGCAATACGCCATTCACCACCACACTGTCTGGGTGTTTCATTGCATTAGTGTAACACATCAGGCCGTGCGCAGTGTGTAGCTGCTATGTCATTGTGACATTTAGTGCAAAAAATGATCTTTTTTGATAAATTATAAACGCTGAAGAGATTGCCTTAAAATTAATACCTTGTCTTTATTGTTAATAAACTTACCCTCACGTGCATAGATGGTACAACAAATTTGGTTATCCGATTTTCTACACATTTTTTACAAAGACAATCGTGTGGCATGATTACTTCGCGAAAATAGGAATAAGCTGATAGCCCCTCATTACTCGAATCTCAGATCACAAAATAGCTTTCTTTTTTCTAGTACCAAATTCTGGAGTTTCAAACCTATTGATATTTACGATGCCTCCACCTACTGCGCTTTCAAACGAAAGTTCGAAACTTACTCGCTTCAATTTTACTCGACAAGTTAAAATGAGTTAAAAAAAAAAAATTGCAGATGATAATTGAAAAATCAAATAAATATTCTCGGACGCTAGTCTTCGCCAGGAATAATGAGCAGGATGAGCCTTTAGCTATGAAGCTGCTATTAG
Organism: Platorchestia sp. MABIK; assembly: GCA_014220935.1. NCBI lineage: Eukaryota > Metazoa > Arthropoda > Malacostraca > Amphipoda > Talitridae > Platorchestia > Platorchestia sp. MABIK. The sequence continues at coordinate 160,659 of JACJUY010000910.1, forward strand.
AGAAAAGTGTTTGTCAAAGAAAAACATTAACCAGAGCGTTAAACTGGACTTTCTTTCAGCTTGATTTTGGCATATTTTTCGCACATGCTCAACACGTTCACCGCGTTTCAGAGGTTGTAAACGATTAGTTGGGATTGGTTGTAAATACCAGAATAAAAATCAACTTTAATGCTCTAATGCATTTATATCCTTCCTAAGAAATATGACGAAAACAATTGCACGATGCATTTCTCCTTGCATGATAACAATTATTTCTTCAAAAGGGGGCGAAACAGGTGAAATGTCATTCATTAATACTGGTACGTGAATGAGCTATTTACCAATTGGTATACGTATGGCCCAATACGCGGGTAACGTGTTAACTAAAGTTCTTAGTTAAAGTATTTGGTATACCTAATGTTTCACCACTGGAGAAATTGCACACCTATAGACGGATGCCAAATAGTTCATTTGGCCCACATTGGTGATGTTGTTTTCTGTTTTATGCCGAGTATATTCCTGTGTCTTATTTGTTGTAATGTACATGCTTGGGATAAATAAATCTTTGATTTAAGTCAAGCATAATTTAATCGGAGTCGATGACCATCATTGTATATATGTTTCTAACAAATATTTCACACCATAGTTACTCTCATTCTGAATAATTTATCAAAATTACATAAACTTGATTTTCTATTTTCAACGAAATTTTAACATGCTCTCAGATGATCAAGGCTTCATTAGGCTCGAGAAAAAAAAAATCTAAATCCTCCTTGTCAAAACGACACTACAGAGGATCACTACCGATGACGCGTTAAAACTTCCATAGAAAAATATTAACAGAGACTTGGTACAATACATCCCATCGCGGTCTACCCAAATGGTTTATAATTATTTATTTCTCAAGGCAGAACATTTTGAGAGGTGTAGAAAAGTGCGGAAGTCTGATAGATTGCGGGACTCACAAATATGTGAAATTCGAAAGAATGTGCGGATTTTTCCGTGGGTTAAAAAATTCTAGATTGTTGCGTGTCTATATTATGGTAAAAGGAGGAATGAAAATAAAAGTTGCCACCAAAACGTTCTAAAAATCGAGATCTTTTGTTTCAAAGCTTGATATTGAAACTGATTTAATCAATAAAATGATTAATTCCTCCGTTTTTATGAGCGTATCTGAAAATAAGTGAAAATTTTCCTTCAGTAATACTGATACTTCTTTTACACTACTGTATTTCCTATTTGCCTGTCCCATTCGTAATTCTTACCCCACTGTGTTGATTCTGAAAAAAAAATCAACATTCGTTAATCAACTAAATTTGATTCCAGCCCCGTTGTGTTGATTTTGACAAAGAAGTATTCAATATTCCGTTTTCAAATTTTTCTATTTCTTACTCTCTTGTGTTGATTCTGACAAAGAAATGCTCAACATTCTGCATTCTAATTGTTCTAATTCTCACCCCCCATTGCGTTGATTCTGAATGATAAACAAGCGACATTCCGTATTGAAATTGCTTATCTACAGATACCCTTTGAATTAATTTACTGTATTTATGTAAAAAAAGCCAACGTGCGCCCATAACGAGAGCCTTGTCTAGCTCGTCGTTACTCTCAGTAAGGAAAGAGCAAAAAATTGAAACCTAACAGGTATGAAAAACTTAATAGGACTTGTCCAATTGAAGTAGACGATACAGCGTTCAGTAGAAGTAGACGTAACTCTATCAATTTAGACAGCGCATGATAAGTAGATGCACGAACACAACATTTCCAAGTTTTCCAAATAACACGAAACTGATCTTTTTCATCCATAACCTGAACTAGTAACCACATGGAGCTACAATTTTTCCTAACTTGGAGGCGCGTCTTCCATAAGTGGGTTTCCATGAAGCTGAAGAGTTCGAAGCATCGCCCAGGCTGTAAATTGCAAGCCCTCACCTTAACCAGCATTAGAGTCTTTGCCGTCATCAATTTTCCTGAAGTTTAGCATAAACAAATTCGAGTCTTTAAGACTTCCTCCATCACCGCCAGTGGTACATCTGACGGCGTCTCAGAGTAAACCGCAAAATAGGGAGAATTTTGCGCCAAGCTTTTTGTTCTAAGCGAAAGTTTAAATTTCTTCTCGGGCACGAGCGCACCCAGGGTTACTTGCCCCTGAGATTCTCAAGTCGGGCTATGCTTTGATGTTTTGAACACTTTGTCTGGCACGATTCTCCAGAGAATATACCTCAAGTATATTGTATGATTTATTTGTCCGCTTGTAAATAAAACAAAATTGATAAGACGAGCTTTCATTTAATTCGACGGTTCCTCATTACGCAGTGCCATTTTGATTTCATAATCCCATTCATCATTTCAGAACGTTTCGAGGAAAAGTTCATTAAAATTTCGTTGACCTTTCCTCTCCTCACTAAACATTCTTGTTTCCCTTTTATATTTTCCAGTCTTTACAAGAGCTTTCGTATTCACATCTCCTTTAAACATCACTTATATTTTTACACTTTAAAATAGCTTCCATTTCTACATCTTCTTCAATCATCCCTTACATATCGCACTTTTCAAAAGCTTTCATCACCACGTTTCCCTTAAATCACCACTTACGTATCGCACTTTACAAATAGCCTTCATCACTACGTTTCCCTTAAATCACCACTTACATTTCGCACTTTACAAATAGCCTTCATCACCACGTTTCCCTTAAATCACCACTTACATTTCGCACTTTACAAATAGCCTTCATCACTACGTTTCCCTTAAATCACCACTTACATTTCGCACTTTACAAATAACCTTCATCACTACGTTTCCCTTAAATCACCACTTACATTTCGCACTTTACAAATAGCCTTCATCACTACGTTTCCCTTAAATCACCACTTACATATCGCACTTTACAAATAGCCTTCATTACTACGTTTCCCTTCAATCACCACTTACATTTCGCACTTTACAAATAGCCTTCATCACTACGTTTCCCTTAAATCACCACTTACATTTCGCACTTTACAAATAGCCTTCATTACTACGTTTCCCTTAAATCACCACTTACATATCGCACTTCACAAATAGCCTTCATCACTACGTTTCCCTTAAATCACCACTTACATATCGCACTTTACAAATAGCCTTCATCACTACGTTTCCCTTAAATCACCACTTACATTTCGCACTTTACAAATAGCCGTCATCACCACGTTTCCCTTCAATCACCACTCACATATCGCACTGTACAATAGCTTCCATGTTCACATCTCCTTCAGTCATAACTTTCGCACTATCCTTCACTATTCATTTCCCCGCTTTGCTCCTCTTCATTACCGCGCAGCCAGCCCGGCGCGGGCAGTTCTCCAGTCGAAGATGTGCTCGTATAAGGAGGCCCTGTGCAAAGAATGCTGAGCTTGGGTGCGCAGCTTGTTTTGGAAAGGTGAGTCGTGAGGGTGTGGAACGCCTCGCTGGCTCGTACATTACAAAATAATTCCGTGGCTTCGGTCACAAACAATACTTGGGACTTCGGTTCTGGTGAACAAGCCTCTGTCGCGTGGAATACGGTGAATGATGAAACTCTGCTGGATAAATAATAAGAAAGACAAACCTCTGATAGATGAAGAATAAGAAAGATGAATCTCTACTGGATATAGAATACGAATGACGAACCTTTGCTGGGTATAGGCTACTAATGACGAACGTTTGTTAAATTTGGAACACGAATGATGAACCTCTGCTAGAAATAGAACACAAATTACGAACCTCTTTTGAATATAGAATACGAATGACGAATCTCTGTTAAATGTAAGACACGAATGACGAACCTCTGCTGGATATAAAACCTCAATGCCGCATCTCTGCTGGGTATAGAACATGAATTACGAACTTCTACTGGGTATAGAATATTAATTACGAACTTCTACTGGGTATAGAATATTAATTACGAACTTCTACTGGGTATAGAATATTAATTACGAACTTCTACTGGGTATAGAATATTAATGACGAACTTCTACTGGGTATAGAATATTAATGACGAACTTCTACTGGGTATAGAATATTAATGACGAACTTCTACTGGGTATAGAATATTAATGACGAACTTCTACTGGGTATAGAATATTAATGACGAACCTTTGCTCGCAGAACTATCTCTGGTGGTTGCCTTTTTACTTAGGATGCTAAAATATGCTTCAATCTCATTCTTATTCACAAAAGTAAGCGACTCCCTCACCCACTAAGTCCGAACCTGTGTTAGCTCGTTAACTTTATCTGGTTTGATTAAAGTGAATGTTGTTCCCATATTACTTGACCTACAAGGGATGCACAATTACCCAATGAAAACGTGCGAGTTACACAGCTATAAGTTGAAGGCTAAGCATTTCACGAAGTCACAGCGGTTATAACTAGAAGCATAACTTCTTCCAACGACTTGGCTATGCTACGGGACATAGCACGTAGCATAGCCAAGTTTACTTGCATAACTAACGTTACCAGCTGTGCCGCTACAATGACCTAAGTAGTTCTAAAAAAAACACAGTAGATGAAGTTCTGAAACACAGCATTTTAGAGGGGAGGATCGGAGTTATTACTCCGAGCATCCTTGGAATTATTCTGTAAACTGTCGGCTTCAGAGACGATTTTACGAGTTATGCTTACCTACACTAAGCGTGTGCTGAGCGATGTATTTTCTCAAAATAATATTTATTGCCTTTCAACCTCAGTGAACGTGCATCCATATACCGAATCCATTTAATTCTTTGTCGCATGACTCACCAGTGAAGCATTGTGACATTTCTTAATTATAGTCGAATCCATTAAACTCAATATCAGAGTCCATTTAGAAGGACACATGTGTACTAATGCTACCACCATTAACGGAGATTGAAACAAACCTTCAAAAACACAATACACTCGCTTCAAAAAGTATACGTACATATCTCTTTTTGCTGCTGTAGTAAAATTTAATTAGTACACCAGTGTTTTGCTACTCAACTGTGATTGTTACCTTCGTACGATGGAAACACGGCACGCTTGAGGAAATTGTAAGAGATGTAGCAAATAGAACTGAAAATTTGATTTTTCTCTAACATAAAGTGGCGTACAGCTACGCTTTTACTTGAAATTTCCTAATAAATACTGGAAAGATAGAACAGTGAAGGCCGTGTACGAGACATACGAAACCCAATAATATTCCTGAACAATTTATGTGTTGCAAAACGAACACGCGTTAGAGCGTTTCTATAAAATTCTAACCTGTGAACCAATTTTTAGGAAGCGCCAACGAGCGATCGGGTGACAAAAACTTCCGGGATCTAACGGATGCTCAAAGCGCCGATCAACTGCACACACGCACCGCCTCTGAAATTTTCAGAGCGTTAAACAGAATTTTAACGCACTAACGAACTTGGTTCCCTTGATGAAGCGAAGGCCTCGCCGCCGAGTTGCTGAGAGCCTTGGAGGTTGTGACGTTCAGACATCACCTAGTCAGTCTCCTGCAAATTTTTGCTGGGTTTTATGTACAGCCATAAAAGTGCTGTTTGTCTACGATCGTTTTAGAATGACTATTTTTTTCGCTGTCGTTATGTATGCATACATCTACATACATCTATACATAAATATGTTCCCGTCCTTCCAAGTCTCTACTTAATTTGTGAAATCATACACAAAAAAAGACAGACTGCCCCACCAATTGGCTCAACTTACTTGAAAAATTTTTAATACGGAATGTATACTTTGTAAATGTATTTATTTAAATGTAAGTGGTATATATAAATGTTAGAAGCAGGTTAAAAGCTTTTTTCTAGTGTATACAAGTTTCAGCATTAGAGGTGGCCCCTAGAAATGGAAGCTTTTAGCGGGCTCCAACTTTTTCAATCAATAATTATTATAGAAAAAATTAATCCGAATAGCTCAAAATTTTCGCATGCAACTCTAAATTACGATGATATAAATAGTTCTTATTAATTTCACAATAACCTAATGTATAAAAATTTGGTGCATGTGAGAAACTGTTAATGCATTCTGATGACTAATCTAGGGAGCGTTTGCTGTCGAACTTTACGCTGTAAAAATTTTGCTGGGTTAGGTTAGTTTAAGGTGGGTCAGATAAGGTTAGATTAGGTTAGGTTTCGTTAGTTTAAGTCAAGTCAACGTGCAGCAATTTCAGCTACGTTCATAAAAAGGCATCTAAATTTCAAAGCATGAGCCCTTTTCACTAAATGACCATTCTACGTCGAATGTAATCACGTGGATCACCTGCCCTGGCCTCCCACAAGGCAGAGACCGATACTCCACCCACCTCTTGCACGCCATCACTAATATCGATCAACGTTGAAGCCCTACGGAGACACAGGATAGGCCACAAGCTCAGGTAAGTTAGGTTTGTCTATCCTATGCGACGGGGACTTGCGCCCCCAGGGGGGACACTGCTAAGTTCCCTAGCAATAAATAGGCCTCCGGGACTTCTGTCTTTCAAGTTTATAACTTCGTCAGTTTCTCTTCTCTGTCTTTTCTACCTCTTCCTTCCTAACTTGCAGTTTCTCTTCTCTGTCTTTTCTACCTCTTCCTTCCTAACTTTCAGTTTCTCTTCCTTGTCTTTTCTACCGCTCCCTTCCTAACTTGCAGTTTCTCTTCTCTGTCTTTTCTACCTCTTCCTTCCTAACTTGCAGTTTCTCTTCTCTGTCTTTTCTACCTCTTCCTTCCTAACTTGCAGTTTCTCTTCTTTGTCTTTTCTACCTCTTCCTTCCTAACTTGCAGTTTCTCTTCTTTGTCTTTTCTACCTCTCCCTTCCTAACTTGCAGTTTCTCTTCTTTGTCTTTTCTACCTCTTCCTTCCGAACTTGCAGTTTCTCTTCTTTGTCTTTTCTACCTCTCCCTTCCTAACTTGCAGTTTCTCTTCTCTATCTTTTCTACCTCTTCCTTCCTAACTTGCAGTTTCTCTTCTCTGTCTNTTTCTCTTCTTTGTCTTTTCTACCTCTTCCTTCCTAACTTGCAGTTTCTCTTCTCTGTCTTTTCTACCTCTTCCTTCCTAACTTGCAGTTTCTCTTCTGTCTTTTCTACCTCTTCCTTCCTAACTTGCAGTTTCTCTTCTGTCTTTTCTACCTCTCCCTTCCTAACTTGCAGTTTCTCTTCTCTGTATTTTCTACCTCTTCCTTCCTAACTTGCAGTTTCTCTTCTCTGTCTTTTCTACCTCTCCGTTCCTAACTTGCAGTTTCTCTTCTCTGTCTTTTCTACCTCTCCCTTCCTAACTTGCAGAAACTGCAAGTTAGGAAGGAATAGATAGGCCTCCGGGACTTCTGTCTTACGAGTTTATACCTTCTTCAGTTTCTCTTCTCTGTCTTTTTTCCTTCTTCCTTCCTAACTTGCTGTTTCTGTACCAGTGTATCTTTCGTGGGAACACACCTTGTGCATATATTCCTTTTTTCAACAGTCCGTACTAAACGGTCCCTTCTTTTCGCTCTCTTGCGATTGCTTTTGTTGTGGCTAAGGAATCTTAAGCTAACTAATGAACTAATTAAACTAATCTATGTTAAAATACCATTCCTTGTTAAATGACTTCGTCGAGGATTGCATTGACTATCTAATAAAGGTGACGAGAGAGAAATTTTGTGCGCTACTTATTACAACATATAATTTAGAGTTAGATTAGGATTTTAAAATTTTTGTGAGATAAATAAATGAAGTAAAACATATAATTTAAGCTGTGTAAGACGAAAATCCTTCAGAATGCTCGCCCTCAGGTCAGGATTGCCAGGATTGATTTTCCATTTTCTTTTCGAAATCCTAACCTATGTTTTTTCTAATTAGAATTATTAACCGCAACAACCACCCAGTATTTTGAGTGACGCTAAATATTTTCGAAATTAATTTAAAACTCGAAATTGAGGATTTTGTCCAAAAAATGGCCAGTCTGGCAACCCTGTTGTTTGCCAGACGATTTAAGCTCGTAAAAATACCAGTCTGGCAATATTTCTGTGTTGCCAGAAACTGACTGCAATTAATGGCCAAATTTTCTCTCAAGAAACCCAAACTTGAGGGATATGTCCAGAACAAATTACGATCTGTCAACTCTGCCGGGTTATCACAGGCTGACTGTCATTAATAGTTGAATCTCATTTTAAAAACTACAGGATTTTTACCAGAAAAAAAACAATCTGGCAACACTGCAAGGCGCGCCCTGCCCTTGCCTGATGAGAAGATTTCTCGGAAAGTTTTGTTGGTGGTCCTAAAAATGGTGGAATATTTTGTGTCCAGACGACTCTCATGATATTGAATTAGATGTTTACGCCTTCACGAGTGGAGTAGACTTGTGTCGGTAGACTTGTGCCAGTAGGCTTGTGCTAGTAGACTTGTGTCGGTAGACTTGTGTCGGTAGTGTTGTGATATAATTTCGTCATATCCAGCGTCCAGAAATTTTTGTGCTATGGATTACTTTGAATGTTGCGACTGGCCCTCGTAATCACTTCGAATCTCCAAGAAGAACTGCGTCTATCATCATGTTTGAAGAGATATTCCATCGTGAGTTATCTACAGATGAAAAGTATGCAAACTCTTCTACCAGGAACC
>JACJUY010000911.1:0-26988 GCA_014220935.1 Platorchestia sp. MABIK
GTGTGGGGACAAACACTTTCCCTTACATTCTAAACAAGTTGGATTTTAATATCTGAGTTTTGCGTGAAAGTACAAATTTTGCCACTAGATAAATTTTTGAATTCAGCACAAAATTTTTTGTCTAATTTCTCCAGAAATGGGTTTAATGTGGCATCTGTGACATGACTACCTCTGTGGCACGGATACATGAATCAAGTGTTCATGCCTATAACTGTGGTGCACTGTTCTGACATGTTCCTAAAATCAGGTCACAAAATATCATCGGACTGGACCTCTGTTGTACGCAAAGGTCTCTTGTTGAATATAGTTTATTGAATATTAGTGAAATTTAAGTCACTGATAAATTAAGCTTAGATGGCCTACCTTGCAACTTGTGGGATATAGCAATTTTATTTTATGCTACATTTGCTAGCATAATCTTAAAACTAGAGGATTTGACCAAATGTCTGTTGTTTTCTGTGACAGGAAAAAGAAGAGCATAAGTTTCTGCAGGTTTACATTTACTTGAACCATGCCAGGGGACTCTAGTTTAGCACGTGAAAAGACAGGAGGCATGAAAAAGAGAAGCGTTGATAAAGGTAGCGTGTCGAGAGGACGGCACAGCACAGACAGTGAGATGCAGGACTATTTTGCCACACAGTCCTCTGTCCTTCCACCTCAGTTCAAGTAAGTGCTGACTGTCAATGCACTGTATAGGATGTCTTGCAATAATTGATTTAAGATATTGCTGTTTCTGAGTAGACTGTTGTGCATTGACTTGAGATAAATTGTTGGTCCTGAGTGTTGCTATTGTGGGAGATTTGTTGCTTCTCATTTTTAATACATTTTTCACTACAGCTCCCTTCAGGAGGATACAATAATTGTATCTGTGGGAATTAGCACCAACAGGGGAAAAATGTGTGAGGACCCAAGCTGAGAGTTAGGTAGGCTTTATTTTTGTTGAAATAATATGTTTTTTGTTTTGTTAAAGACCACCTTTTTTGGTTCACTACTGTCCTGTTTTTCAGCACCTCTGACTTTCTTCTTCAACTTTTATCTTATTTCATGAACTTCTTTTTCAACTTACTGTTTCAATGTTCCTTCTGCATATATTCTTCATTCTCATATCTCCAAACTAAATGGTGCCTTCCTCCTTCCTCTCTTTGATACGCTTTTTTTGTAGCGGTTAGGAAGGCTTAAACTAACTTATAATCTAATGTAATCTTTTCACTACAGCTATTATGTCGTGCACAGAGAAGCAACTTGTATGTTGTTCTTTTTACAAAGAACTGTTTTTACCATTGTTCATATTGTGTATTCTAGTTACTAGTGTCAGTGTTAACACAACATTTAGTGGTGTCCATCAGCATCAGCAATGCAATAGTGATAGTACACAATATTTTACTGATCAAGCTTAGGATCTGCATATCATTGCTGCTTCTACCTGAGCTGTTACGAGTAATTCATGCCCTCAGGGAGTACAAAATCTATAGGAATTAGGGTTCCATGGGAAGATGTGTGGTTCCAAACTGAAGGTATGTTCAAATTGAATAAAGTATAACTTCTGTATTTAAGTTTTGACTTTTATTTTGATTGACTGCTGCATTTTCAGCTCGTATTATTTTCCCCTTCAACTTCCTTTGTTTCAAAAGCTTCTTTTAATCCTGCTAGTTCAACAAGTAGGATGTGGGACACACTCATGCATAAAATTTCCCATTCTTGTACTTTCGTTCAAAATTGGTACCCTTCTCTTTTTTGTCATGGGAACACCTCGGTTGTAGTTAGCGTGTCTTAAGCGGTCCTACTACCCTAAAATTCACATCGTCTACCCAATTTTTAAATTTCATTTTTCACATTTGTACTGCAACTAGGTTAACAAAAAATGGGTTCAGATATGTAAAATTTAATTCTGAACATATTTTCTTCTATAAAAATTTTTGATTTTTGCAATATAAAAAAGTTATTCTGCAAACATATACATATATAAATATAAATTTATGCTAAAATGGCCTTCCTCTATAATTTTTTACGTAGAAGCGCGATTTTTGTCTCATTCGATGCGGATGAACTGCAGTACCTTGTCACAAAGGATTTTTTTCAATTTCAAATTAGAAAAAAAATTATTTGTACATTTGTGTAAAAAATTTATTTTTCAGAAAAATTTTACATCAAATTTCTAGTTTCAGTTTTTCAATTTTTATTGTAGCTAGGTAAGCGGAAATGAATACCGATATGTAAAATTGAATTCTGAACACATTTGCATCTATGAAAATTTTTCAAACATATGATTAAAAAATTTTCGAATAGTAAAAAAAAATTTATTATGCGCACATATATATATAAATTTGTGCAAAACCACATCTATTCTACAATTTTCAACGTAGAAGCGTGATTTTTGTCTCATTCGATGCTGTATAACGGTGGAAACAGCATAGCAAAGTGGAATTCTATTTAAATTGTAAATAATATTTTTATTGTAAAAAACTAAGATTTTTTACACATATTGGACATGTGTAAAAATAAATTTTTTTCTAATTGAAAATTCAAAAAAAATCTTTCATGACAAGGTACCTACAGTCCTTCTGCGTTGACTGAAACCAAAATTGTGCTTTTACGTAAAAAATTGTAGAGGAACATTTTTGCATAAGTCTACATATTTTTTCTTATGTTTGCAGAATATCTTTCTTATATTGCAAAAATAAAAAATTTTCATAAAAGAAAATGTGTTCAGAATTCAATTTTACAAATCTGTATGCATTTTTGTTAACCGAGTTGCAATAGAAATGTGAAAAGGGAAATTTGAAAAATTGGGCAAATGATATGAATTTTAGGGTAGTAGGACCCCTTACAATGTTCACCGCGTTTCTGTGATTGTTGACGAATGATTTGGTTAGGTTGTAAGTAGCAAAACTGGGAAATTGATTTAACTACTTGAATATTTGTTTATCCTTGCTAAGGAATATGAAAAATATAACTGCACAATAACATTTCGTCTTGTATGATCACGATTATTTTTTTAAAAAGGTTGGTAGCAGATGAAATGTCATTCATTTATAAAGGTACATCAATGAGTAATTTTCCTATTGGTATACAAATAGCCTAATATGCGAGGAACATGTAAAATGAATTTGTGATCTAATTAAATTTTCAAAGTAATTGAGTATTTTATGCCTTCCATTCACTTTACATCAATTTAAGATCTTCAATTTCAGCACAGTTAGCCAAGACAATCTGCGTTGTATTTAATTTAACAATATAATAAATTAACTACCAACCAATGTAAATTGGTAGGTAGTTATGTATTGTTTTATTTTGGATTAGGTAGATTTTGTTATAATTGAAGCTCTCATCACTCATATTTGTCATGGAAACAATTTCTTCGTCCAGTGTTCCCAAAGCATAATTTCTAGATAAAATTGACCTTCTCTGTAGTATAAAAATGTACAGATTTTATTATCAGGAAATTTGTGCATTGTCAATGAAAAATATTTAATAATCATTTCCAGTTGTACCTTATTCAATAACTGTGTTTTCTTTCAATTGGAAATTCAATGACCTAATGTGTTCATCAAACATTGTAATTTTCCACCAGGGAAACCTCTCCATTTTTCCAAAGCGCACATTATATTCAAATTTGTTAACCTATAGAGTACATTATATTTTTCTGTAACAAAGCAGGTGACCATTACATATACGCAAAATTTTGAAAAATAAGAGCAATTGTGAATGTTTGTTGTAGGAAATATTTTTGTAACTATGTGGCAACAGAAATCCTTATCATTGCTACTTTCTCATGCTCAGTTTTCTTCTATGTCTAGAATGATAAAACAGGCATTTTTTGTTCATGTATTTGTACCGCAGTAACTATCATTTGCATTGTCTCATATGCCATCCTTTGCAGAACCAGACTCAACGAATGGTTTGCTTTCATTGAGGGAGAGTTTGAGGCTCTTTATGCACAGAATATTGCCTGTAAGTATTTATAATCATAGCAATTAAATCCTAAATGATTACAAATAAGTACCCTTGTATGTGCTTCCAATATCAATGTGTTAATTTAGACGTGATCTCTGAATTGCTCTTAATTTAAATTATTAAAAATTAATTGCCTCCAAATTCTTCACATGACTAATGATGGTAGCATTGCAAACACTCCTGAATTCTATAAATTCTTTACAAAGGTGTAACCTTTCCTTTCTTTGCTGGGCCTCCAAGCCAAGGCCTTCAGTAATTGATTGATCAGGTACATTTGTAGTGCCATTGCTTTTTTGGGGTATTTTTGTGAATAGTAAATCCTCTGAGAAAGATATTAGACATCTGTCAATAACCAAAGTGATTGGTTTTCCTACTCAATTGAAGGTACTGATAGGAATATCACCTCTCTTGAACCATTTTGAGCATGATAATACAAAACATATTTTGAAAATTTTGTCCTGAATTGGCTTAACAAATATTAATTGTGTTTATTGGTATGTGTACATTTGTTGTTCAGTACAAGAGAAGGTGGAGCGTCTGAGTGAGCGTCTGCAGCAGAAGGAGGATGAGAGCAGCCGGCATGGCTCCCTGGTCACCTTCACGGACCCGGCCATCACTCAGACCACTATTGCTAGTTAGTTCTTATTGTCAACCATAGCTTTTTTACCTACAGTTCTAATAAGTAATAGGTGTCAACATTGTAAGTGTGTACTTTTATTTCACCCTAGGATTATTTTTTTTGCTCCCTCAGTTTATTTTTTGTGAGATAGTTTAGGTAGGATGAAGAGTTCATTTTTTCAAGAGAATTTATTTGTAAGAATAGTTTTCAACATGATTGATAGTCTCACATTGGTCAATTCTTAGAAAAGAAGTTCAACAAACTGCCTTCTGGTGATTCAATCTGTGAGAACGTTCGGTTTGTTTTGTTTCCATACTTTGGGCCTCATTGGAAAAAAATGAAGAAAGAAATTTAGCACTGTTTGACAAATACTTTCCAGGAATAAATTTTAAGGTAGTTTTGGTTGATGATTGTAACATATGGTCATTTTTTTATTCAAAGACATGCTTCCTACCGCAATGCAGGCCTCCCTAATTTATAAATTTTGTTGTGCACGATGTGCATCTGAGTATGTCGGATTGACTTTGCGTACTCAAGGCTGTAGGGTGGCTGAGCATCGAGGTAGAAGTTACTGTGAAGGAAATATTTTATCTAGCCCTTCTCGTTCAGCTATTAGGGATCATTCTGAGCAGTGTGATAGCCTGTTCAGCTTTGGTAATTTCAAAATTCTTACTAGATCTAAATTTTTCTCTTATTCAAGGATTTTTGAGTCTATTCATTTCAAGAAATAAGCTGATTTTAATCGACCAACCTAGTTTTTTTCCGTTGTCCATGGATAACAGGTAGTTTTGAGGTTAATTATTTCAATTTATCAACTTTCTAATTCATGTCATATCTTTCCAGATAAATTTCATTAGCTGTTGATAAAGGAATGCTTGAAATGTTTAAGTTTTCTGTTTTTCTTGCAATTTTTAATTCTAGTAAATGTTTTACATGGTATTTTTAGTTCTCTCCTTCATACTTAATTTGCTGTTTTGTTGTGTAGGGTATCGTGTTTGGGAACACACTTTGTGTCTAGATTCATTGTTCCTCAGTTCATACCGAGTGGGCTTTTCTTTGTACTCTTTTGTGTTCACCTTTGGAATCTCTTGGGAGTCTTGAACTGAACAACAATAGTGAGAAAAGGAGGAAACAAGGGCCGCGTTTTTAAACAGTTCAAGTAAGCATTATACAGCTAACAGCATAAGTTCTTCTGAGTTAACTTGGTGATGCTACATGCTTCAGTCCATTGTATAACAAAGTTGACCTGAAAGAACTTATGCTGCCAGCTGTACCGCTAAGATGACATAAATTGTTTGTAAATCTAACCTCTAGTCTTGTTTCAAGTTATTGTTGCTGTGCATGGCCAGCTCTATGACATAACAAAGATGAAAAATGAGGATGGAAGAATCCTTGAGGGATTGTTCATTTCGATTTTTATTGCGAATTTTATTCACGGCAAATTTTTACTTCAGCTATACTTGCAGATAAGATATAGTTGTCTGCATTCTTAGCATTTAGGACATAGGCTTGTAAAGTGAACACTGAAGCTGAAATGACATGAGTTAATCCAGTTTAGAATAGCCATTCATATCAATAGTCTCAATTTGAAATAAGCAGTTAACTTACTCCAATCTGGGTGAAAGGTTTGTGTTTACAAAAGTACTGAGTTTTCAGAGCAAATCACGATGATCCCGAATGTTTCAGACCAGTTTGGGCAACATGGAGGGAGCATTACGGCCGTGGACTCTCCCCTGCTCACGTCGAGCAGTAGTGCCGGCCTGACCTCAGGGCTCTCCGTCAAGCAGCGCTCACAATTGCCTCCTCAGCCGCAGCAGCTCAAGATGCCTAAAGGTGAACATTGAAGCTACATACCAGGTGCTGGAGTTTCAAATAATTTACATTGTAGTTGTGGTACAATGTAGCAAAAGTTTTTCTGTCAATATAGTTATGCTACATGCTAGTTTTTCCATCCTTAATTAAGTTTAAATTGTTATGCATGTGGTATCTCAGCAGGGTAGCTAGATACTGGTAGGCCAATGGGTTTCTGGGAAAGAGCATGCATAAAGCTTAAGGATTTAGTCTAGAAAAGAAAACAAAGGATGTAATGCACCCATGTTGACAGAGCTTTAGCTGATTGCATACCGTTAGAATCAAGTAAATTGTCAAGAAATCAAGGTGCGCTTAAGGAAGGTTATGTCTCGTTTTATGAATTTACCCCTCCATACGAATGCCTACTTGTATCGCTTTAACATTTCTTGCCACACCCGTATTACTGCCTCATTCCTGTTTGTAATCTCCTTGATGCTGCCAGATGAGGCTGCATATTTTTATGGTTCCACCTGTTAGACTTTTAAGGAACTGATGCAAACAGCTGGTGTTATACAAACTGCAGGTGCTATACAAACTGCTGGTGCTACACAAACAGCTGGTGCTATACAAACAGCTGGTGCTATACAAACAGCTGGTGCTATACAAACAGCTGGTGCTATACAAACTGCAGGTGCTATACAAACAGCTGGTGCTATACAAACAGCTGGTGCTATACAAACAGCTGGTGCTATACAAACAGCTGGTGTTATACAAACTGCAGGTGCTATACAAACTGCTGGTGCTACACAAACAGCTGGTGCTATACAAACAGCTGGAGCTATACAAACAGCTGGTGCTATACAAACAGCTGGTGCTATACAAACTGCAGGTGCTATACAAACTGCAGGTGCTATACAAACTGCAGGTGCTATCTAAACAGCTGGTGCTAAACAAACAGCTGGTGCTATACAAACAGCTGGTGCTATACAAACAGCTGGTGCTATACAAACTGCAGGTGCTATACAATCTGCAGGTGCTATACAATCTGCAGGTGCTATACAATCTGCAGGTGCTATACAAACTGCAGGTGCTATACAAACTGCAGGTGCTATACAAACTGCAGGTGCTATACAAACAGCTGGTGCTATACCAACAGATGATCTTTTATAAAGAACTAAGGCTTTAGAAAGAGCTGATGTCATTTCTACTTCGTCTTTTCTTCCTCTTCCTTATTAACTTGCTGTTTTTATGTGTAGGGTCTTCTAAAAGTAGATTTTTTGCATTGAATTCACATATTGTAAAGGCCATATTAAATGCTCCCTACTCTTTCTCATTAGGTCGCCTTTGATGAAGCTAGGATGGCTCAAAGCAACTAATATAGTGATAATTTGCCATGTTTAAAATGCATGAGGAAGAAGCTGATACACTTCACATTCCATGAGAAAAATTCTTGTGCGCTTTTTGTTCAGGGTGAATCGAACAGTTTATTTTGGACGAACATTAACAAAGCATACTTGATGAGGTTTTCATCGTTACACCTGAGAGTAGAGGCTAAGCAATATCGTGTGTGCAGTGGGCGGCAGCAGCAAGAGCAAAGCGGCCGTGAAGCTGCGCGTCCAAACTTCTCGCATCGTCTCCTCCTTCAAGACCTCGCCCGTGCAGTGCCGCATGACGCGCCAGTACCTCGGCCACAGGTGCGTGCGTAGGCCAACTTACACGCACCATTGTTCCTTATTTGTGAGCACTCCTGCGAGTGAGTGGTAGTTGTGTAATGTACTGTTATATTTATGCTCGCGTAATTCCAGAGCAATTTGTTAAAGTTGGGCAATATTCTGTGGTTTATGCTTTGGTAATTTCAGAGCAATTCATTGTTGTGAATTGTAGTTCTACAATTTCCTGTAATTTATGTCTTAGCAATTTCAGAGCAATTCATTGTTGTGAGTTGTAGTTCTACAATTTCCTGTAATTTATGTCTTGGCAATTTCAGAGCAATTCATCGTGCGTTTTTGGACCGTGTCTTATATTATCTTTATTTATGTTCAAAGTCAGGTACTAACCAAAGAAGACAGAGGCACCACCGGAATTATGATGATTCGGTTATAGTCTTCCGAATTGTTTTTAACCTGGCTTGGTTTGGAGGGGTATTGAGCAACTTCTACTACCAAGTCTGCAATGTTGGTCAACATCTAGCCTGCGGTTTCACTGAGGTTGAGGAGGCGGCAGCTTGCTTCAGCAGTAGTATACATTTGATTAGTTTACTTTTTTTGGAGTAGATTACCATCACAGTCGGTCCCATGCTGCTGCTGCTTCTGTGATCTCGTGTTGAAGGTATTTCGATCATTGATACGCCCCTGTAAAAATTGATCGTAAATTTGATGTTTCTATGCTTGCTGTTGAGGTAGTTTAAGAAGAGCGGAGCATGAGCCTGGTCCCGAAAAAGCAAAAAGGTGTCATCAACGTATCTCCTATAAAAAACAGGTTTAAATAATTTCGGACATTCTTCCAACCATTTCTTCTCCCCAAAACACATAAAGATATTAGCAAAGGTTGGAGAAAGCGTTTTACAAACAATTAGAGGGTCTAGATATGGGTCTCCCGCTTTCTCCAACCTTTGCTAATATCTTTATGTGTTTTGGGGAGAAGAAATGGTTGGAAGAATGTCCGGAATTATTTAAACCTGTTTTTTATAGGAGATACGTTGATGACACCGTTTTGCTTTTTCGGGACCAGGCTCATGCTCCGCTCTTTTGTAAAAATTGAGCGCAGATAAAGTTCTTGAGAAACCTCTACTGCTGGTCCCCAGTTGTTAACGTGTGATTAGGGTTTTATTGACTTGAAACATCACGTTACCAAAGCATTTGAGAAGCACTGCTTTCTTGTTTTCCTAAGGTTAAAAAGTAGTACCGAGGGTATGTGTCGGGCTTGGGAGCTTGCAGCTGAATTTGGAAACTGAAAATTTCCCATTTTTTTCGTTTGCGTCAGGCCTTTGTTGTTCATCTCCTTTTGATGAGGAAATGAAAGTGAATGAGTTTGTGATGGTAAATGCATGCGTGGATGCAAGTGCGCTATAATGGATTGTTGCAACTTAATGACGCTGTTTGAATTAACACTGCAGGGACGGAGTGTGGGACGTCGACACCATATACCGCGATGCCCTCCTTCTTGCTACTGCCTCGGCTGGTCAGTGCTGTGTGGGCCGGGTCTGTGTTGTGCGTGTGTGGTGTGTTGGCGTGTGGCGAGTACGAAGTGTTTGTCGCGTGTCACATTTACATTGTGTTTTAGGTTCGAATCCTGTGTGGTTTGATGTGTGTTGTGTTTAAGTTGTACATTTTTTGCTTTGTATATTGGGTTAGTTCATGTGTTGTTTGGTGTTTGTCACTTTGCTATCGATCATTTCTATCTTGCGTTATTTATCCACTGCATTCACATCGGATTTATTCATCTTGCTTGATATTCCATGAAGTGAAGGCACTGAGCTACAAGTATGCATAAATGTATGCTCTGATGGTAAGCAAATTCAGTGCCTATCAAGATGATTCTATACCTCGAGCATCTCTGTTACCGACTAACGCCGTGCTGTGCAAGGTAGATTTATTTGAGTGCTCATGTACAGGTCGCACTTTGAGATCTTAGTGAATACTCCTATATTGACTTTGTAACCTTGTCCAGTTGTAGCCATGCGCTTTCTTTACCGTTTAGAATTGCATCCACGTGCAGTTGTAACAAAGTGCAATTTTAAGTGCTATGCAAATGTCACCAGTCACAACCATTCACAATTGTTTCTGTGCACAAGAGCAACCTCGTACAACAATGATGACGGGCAATTGCAGCGAAGTGCAGTTGTCAAACACGCTGCCGTAACCACACGTGAGGGACCCGTGGGCAGATCAGACAGCGTGCATCTGGGGAGCAGAGTGTGGGCGCGTGGTGCTGCAGTACACGGGACACTCGGGCTCCGTGAACAGCATCAAGTTCCACCCCAGCCGCGAGGTGGTGCTCTCTGCATCCGGGGACCACACGGCGCACGTCTGGCAGGCCGCCATCTCGCACGACCATCTCGTCAGTCCCTTTTACCCCGTCTAGTCTCCCTTCTGTCGCTTTGTTTTCTACTCTACCGTCTTTTGAGTATTTTGGGGGTTAAGGTGTGGCTGTACTCATTTCACTTGTATGTTGTGTCTTCCACGACTATGCTTATTACGTTTGAACATGTGTACACCGCCAACTGGAGTAATATGGCAAGTCAGTAAAAGTCCTCATTTATTTAATCGAAGTGAAGCAATCATTCCTTTTGATTCTAAATGGAAAAACTAAAAAATTCACCCCAAAAATAAAATGAAGTAGTGCGAGAAAGTTCCCGAGCTAGGCCTGATAATTTTTGTTTTCGTGGATTAGATCGCATAATTTTTGGTTTGCTTATCGAAGCCACTAATTGCTCCCATCTTTAAAGAAACTTCCACGCGAGTTGATATGAGTAAAAAAAATTTAAATGTCTGGATAAGTAGAAAAAACTTCCCTGGAGGCTATGAAGTGCCTGTATTTTTTATTAGAATATTTCTTACAGCGTCAAACCTGTAAATTTTCGTATGAATTTTCATTTTTGGGAATCACGGGAGGCTGAATCTAATGCGTATGAAGGCGATGAGGCGGCAACTGTATGTTTCTTCTTTCAAAAATTTGTTATTTTCACTTAAACTTGAGCAGGTGTATTGTCGTGATGCAAGAGCCCGTTTTGGTCTTTCCATAATTTGTCTTTTTTATTGTACATTTCTTATCAGTCGCCTCAAAACGTCTATATAAAATTTTGCGTTCACTGTTACTCCAGCTGGCATGCATTTGCAGTGAATGGATCATGCCTTTGATGTGAAAAAGAGTTAAAGAAATTCAATAATGAGTATAAACACACGATTACTAAACACAGCTCGTAGACCAAACAAAGCTTCACACTACGACAAACACATGTGCTCATTAGAGAATGTGTTATTGGACTCCGGCCCCCCTGTTTGTGCAGTCACGTCCAACTGCCGTGACAAGTACATGCACTCCGAGAATTTTCTAATCACACCTCGTACATAGATAGCATGCTTCATTCACTAGGTCGTAACCATTAGCACTACGTAAACTGGATACCTCAACACTACATAATAATTTTTTGTATTGTAACTCATCTAACCTAATAATACCCGTCGTGTGTTTATTTATATATTGATTTATTTATCTGTTTGGTGTCCGCTTCTTAAGAAACATAAGATGCCTGAGTGTACAGCATCATGGATACCGAATTCCTCAGTGTAACATTGAAAGATGGCCTTACATCCGTTGAGATGTTTGGCATTTTATCAGAATAGGTTCGTTTAGGAGAGGTTTGGTCAGATTCAGATTAAGACAGGATAGGTTAGCATTGGTTAGGTAATATTGACAGAATTTTTTCACGTGTCCACCTTGCTTAACGATGACATTGACCGTGGAATTTCCACGGGTCCTGCTACTACCAAACAATCCCTTGGTTTATGTGTTTGGAGTCCGCTTCTTCCATTTCTCTGTCACGCTCATAAAGATAGCCATAATGACCGTCTCTGTGATATGAGTTTCACCAGTGCACAAGTACAATAATGTTTTTTATCACGGGTGCTGTTAGGATGGAAATAATTTTACTGTTAGGATGTATATATTTGTTAGTCATCCACGTATGGAAAGTTTGTTCAAGAAAGGTATTGAATCATGTCATTTTTGGCGGGCCGTGCACACTAGTTTTTAAATATTGGTGGAGGTTTACATGAAAGTAAACATAAAAGTGGATGGATCCACGGGAAAAATTCCTTTTTCTCTCTTAACAGAAAAACTGTTCTCAAAAATGGATTGTAGCATTGGCTGTGAAAAGCGCCGTTGTTATTGACTGATTGTTTAACTGACCCTCATGGGAATGCAACTATTGTAAATATGGCTATTAGCGCACCCAGGGATAAGGTGTTAGGTCCTGAGCGGAAGGTTAGGTTGGCCTTCCTTTTGCTGAAATAGAACAAGTTTTCTTTTTGTTAAGGACCACACTTTTTTGGTTCACTGGTGTCTTTTTTCAAAACTTGTTGCCTTTTTTTTATCATTTGCCGTGTTTCATGAACTGTTTTCAATATTGCTGTTTTTGTGCTCAGAGTGAAGGGACACGCTTCATGCATTGATTACCAGTTCTTTCAAGTTCATTCTAAATAGTGCTTTTCTCCTTCCTTTTGGCCTGTGATTATTGAGCCTGCCTTTACTAACTCAAAATCTGATCTCTAGAATTCTGTATGCCAGCTTTCTTAGTGAGCTAAAGCTGACATTTCTTTACAGTCAGTGACAGCCTATGACCATGCTTGTTTCCTCTATGCCAGACATTCCGCAGAAGGCAAATATCTCGCATCCCATTTTGACAGTGCCATTAGTTTTTTATTTGCACTGCACAATAGTTCAAAACAGTCACAAACGAGGCTACGGCGGGTGCTTAGGACGAGTGCAGAGTATGAAATTAAACGAGGTCTTGACTTCCAATGACGGACGAGTTGTCGATTCTTTTATTGGCATGCAAAAACATGGTTTCTTCTCAGCAGTTGTTTATATTACGAGTAGCTACTGCCGAGCGCACTGTGCTCTCTGAAAGTTCCAGCATGAGTAAAATGGCTGGCCAAATTGTGGGTGGGTAGTTGGAACCCTCGCATCGAGGATCCAGCTAGTGCTAGGAAAATTCAACACCCGTTGCTCTGAAGGCAATTATTGTTTGCCTAGCCTAACCCAGAGGAATCTTTAGTTGTAAACAGCTGTTAACCTTGGTGGAAACGTAACTCCTAAATTTATTATTTTATATATTAACTGGTCGCAGCATGCAACGGCTTCTATGGCAGAATGTTGCAGCTGTGTTGGCTGCAGTGATCTCACGGTAATGGTTTTGCGTGACTCGTGCAGCGCGTGCAGTCCTCTGAGGATGAGGTGGAAGGAAGCGGAGAAGAGGAGGAGGACGGTGGCGGTGGTGTAGGAGTGGGAGGGGAGGGAGGTGGAGGAAGGGGCCGCCACTCCAGTCTCCGCACGCCGCTGCTCGAGCTCAGGGCGCACTCAGGTGAGTGAGCTCTGTTCAATGGACGAGCTTCCTGACAAGTTGAATTCGAATAAGCGGGACAAATTTTTGGTCGTCGAATAGAAAGAATAAATGGACAGAGAGAGTGCTTAATATAGATATTTTGTTTACGGAGAGAATGTGTGCCCCAGAGGTCAATAGGAATTAAAAATTCAGCGTTTTGGTATGCAAGACATATTTGTGATTTTCAGATGAATAAAACAAAGCGTAAATGGAGGGTAATGTGCTGGCGTTAGAAAATTTGTTCTCTGACGAAAGTAGTTTACGCGGCAAAGATCTAAAGAAATAAAGAGAGTGAGCTATATTTTTGACGCTGCCTCATTTGGATCCGGCGCGTTCACTTTGTCTTCTCTGACGAGAGGACAGCCCCCATGCTGGCACAAGAGTGAACCATTATCCGACGCGTGGTGGCATTGTGGCCAAAGTGTGAATTGAAAGCAATGAGCGTGGTAATACCTAAGTGATGAAAAGATATTAATAAATTCTCTTACAATTTGCAATCTTTATGTTAACCTCCTTACGATGAATGAAACCATGATGAATACTGTCATTTGATATTTTCGGAAGTAAATGCAGCATGTAGTTTGGCATACCCTTGTGGTGATGTAGTAAAGTTGCGGTGTGGCTTGCAGGTGTTGTGAGCGCTGCAGACTGGATGGCAGGAGGAGAGCAGGTGCTCACTGCGGCGTGGGACAGGCTCGCCTGCATACACGATGCCAACACCGGCCAGCTGCTCTCTCAGCTCACAGGTGCTGTGACTCTACGCCGGTTGACCTCACCACGATTTTACGTGGAACCCTAATACAGCTTCTGCTGCTATTGCTGTAAACCCTTGAGTTTGTTCTCGAACTCGAGCCTGTCAGGGGGATGCTACTGTTGTACCTGTGGGAATTGGCGCTCTTACGGTGAAGGTGTGAGGTCCCAAACTAAGGGTCAAATAAGCCTTAGTTTTGATGAAAAATATAGAATAGATTTTTGTTTAGTAAAAGGCCCATCTCTTTAGGGCTCATTGCTGTCCTGTTTTCCATCACCAATCGCTTTCTTTTTCAACTTTTACCTTGTTTCATTAACTGGGAAGGTGAAACACTAGGGTAAAAGTTCTGAGGTTGTTAAATAAAAGAAATCAGCATTCGCAGGGTAAAAATGTAAGGTAGCGAGCTGAGAGTTAGGTAGGTAGGCCTTCATTTTATTGAAATAAAGTGTTTTGTTTTTATGTTAAGGACCATCTTTTTTTCGGTTCACTGCTGTCCCGTTTTTCAGCACCTACTTCTTCCTTCTTCAACTTATATCTCGTTTCATGAACTTGTTTCTCAAGTTACTGTTTCTATGCACTTTGTGGATAGATTTCGTGTTCCCTCATCTCCACACTAAATTGTGCCTTCCTAGAAGCGCCTTTGTAGCGATTAGAGAGTCTTTAACCAACATCTAATCTAATATCATTCAAGTTAAATAAAAGAGTAAACCATGGCTTCCATTGAGGATGGTGGCGATGCTTTTAAATTGTAATTCATCATTCATGCCTGCGTTGTAGTCGTGTTATGGTTGTGTGCTTTGTCTCTGAGCGCATCTGGCATCCCAACTAAAGCAATAGATGCTGAGTAAGCAAACTTTTCCAAGAAAACTCAAACTTAGGGATTTCTTCCTGTAAAAACTGCACACTGTATAGTCAAGTTGTTAAAAAGCCTTTCACTGCCAGCTCGTATATTGCCTCGGCATTGTAAACTGTTCGAAAACTCCGCTCCTGTTACTCTGAGTATTAATTTATGTACCCAGCTTTGCTACTGTCACTACTATTTCTAGAACTCAATTTTTAAGCAGTTCTCAGTTAATCCATGTCAAACTGGTCTAAAGTTCATCGATTTCTCAACTGAAAACAATTTTGATCATGGAAATTTTAGACAACTTTATTTAAAATTTAAAACTAGTATTATTAAATATTTCAGTGCTCTATAAATTGAGGAGGTGAAAAATGCAAGCGTTGTTCTAACCACTTGACGTTATCGTTTAATCGCTCGCATCTTGCGCCTCTTGTTGATTGTAAAGACATTGCTGGGAGTCATCAGATCATCTTGGCACATATCTGAAGTTACAAATATTTTCATTTCTGTTCTAGATCTCTTGCATAGGCGGCATGTGTACAGTGTGTGTGTCATGAATGTTGCTTCATGCGTTGCATGAAAGTGTCATGGCATACAGTGTGTATTATTGCCCCTTTTTTACTATCCAAAATTTTTAAATTATCTCATCTTCAAAAAAAACTGAAATTCTTTGATATGATACTTACGTCCAACCCCCTCAGGGGGATACAATTATTGTATCTATGGGAATTAGCGCTCCCAGGGGGGCAATGTGAGGGCCCGAGCTAAAGGTTAGGTAGGCTTTCTTTTTATTAAAATAACATAGGTTTTTGTTTTGTTACGGACCAACTTTTTTTCGGTTCACTGCTGTCCTGTTTTTTCAACACCTACTACTTTCTTCTTCAACTTTGATCTTGTTTCATGAACTTCTTTCTTATCTTACTGTTTCTATGCCCTTTCTGCATAGATTCCACGTTCCCTTATCTCCATACTAAATGGTGCCTTCTTCCTTCCTCTCTTTGGATCTCATTTGTTGAGGATAGGGAGGCTTAAACTAACTAATAATCTAATCTAATAATCTACTTACGTCCAACGTTGCTCACAATGTACCTATCGAGCAGAACTGTGGAGGGACTTCTACTAAATACACTGCATTACGTAAAGGGAATCCCTCTTATCGAAATGCGTAAAGTTATTGGAATTCTACTGTCCTTAATACGTGCAACAAAAAAGAAATTCTATTTTTGTAAATATGTGTAACGAAAGGGGAATTCTACTCACGTGACCCACGTGTAACGTATTCACGTGAACCTGTGGTGTGGTTGGCAGGCCACGACCGCGAGCTGACGCACTGCTGCTGCCACCCGACCCAGCGGCTGGTGGCCACCGCCTCACAGGACACCACCTTCCGCCTCTACGACTCCAGGGACCACCGCCACACTGTCTCCGTCTTCCAGGGCCACACCGAGTCAGTGCCCGCCTTGTTGCTTGGGTGTAACTGGCATTTCCTGTTGTAGCACTGAACGTTGTCCGCCTCAGGGTGCGGTATGTAGAGGTTAGCTGGGGTTGATGGTGTAATTTTGTCAATTGGCTTATGGTGATGGTTCTTTTGGCTTATAGCGATACTTCATTGCCTTGTGGCGATGCACCCTTGTCTCATTAAAACGCACTATGATTGAGTGCTGGTTCAACTGTTACAGGTTTGTTGAATGAGAGCAATTTTTAATCATCAGAATTTTAGATTACATTTGAAATTAAAGATTGAATTAATAACATCTTTCACTGCTCTATGAATTGAAGGGTATATAAGTACGAAGAGTACAACCAATACTGGTTCAAGCAGTGCATGATATGTTGAACCACTACAATGAGTACATGTTCAACGCCATTTAATTGAGTTATATTGTGTTTGAGAGAATTGCATTATCTATATTAGATGGTGCCCTTTCAGGGGGATTCAACCATTGTATCTGTGGGAATTAGCACTCCTGGGGGGAAAATGTGAGGGCCCGAGCTGAGAGTTTTCTTTTTGTTGAAATACAATGTTTTTGTTTTGTTAAGGATGATCTTTTTTTGGTTCACTGCTGTCCTGTTTTTCAGTACCTACTTCTTTCTTCTTCGACATTTATCTTGTTTCATAATGTCCTTTCTCAATTTACTGTTTCTATGCCCTTTCTGCACAGATTCTGCGTTCCCTTAACTCCATACTAAATGGTGCCTTCCTCCTTTCTCTCTTTGGATCGCCTTTGTGGTGGATATGGAGGCTTAAACTAACTAATCTAATCTAATCTGCTTGCTCTCTTTTTCACCAACCGCTACTGACGCTCCAGTGCGTCTGCTATGATGTTCATTTGGCCAGATCGAGTATGTTATTTCCCTTGCTGGTGTAGCTCCGTTATCAAAATTTTTTTAAGTGAAAGCTGTAATTCATTCAAAACTCATCATTTTCAATATCTGTTTCTTTTGTCAGTTTTTTATTTTTATATTAGAATAACATCAAAGTGAAAATGTGTTAAATAGCAATTAAACAAATTGGTATCGTGCAGTGCTCAGGTATTCATTTTACACAGTGGAAGAAGGGACTCAGGCATAGCATTGAAGGCTATTACTGTATTGTTAAATGCTGTAAATTGTTTTGTACATGGATTGCCAATTGATTCTCAGTCCCTAAGAATATAATAAAAAAATTATAAATAGTTAGTATAAGTGCAGTGTCCTCAAGTTGCGTTGTATTTTCAGAAGTGTGACGTCGGTTTGCTTCACCAAAGAAGACAAGGTTGTCTCAGGATCGGACGACCGCAGTGTTAAGGTAAACCCAACTTCACTTTTGTTGGATTTCCATTGTAAGTCAGTCGAACATCTCGGTGCTTTGAGATTCTGGCGTTCGTGTGACGAGCTGACCGGAGATATGTTCAATCAGTCGTGCCGGCAAGACCATTCATCCATGTGCTGCTTGCCATTAGTAAAGAGTTACACGGAGATGTAATTGGATGCAATGCTATAATTACGCTCCTCTAGCCAAGACACTGGAAAGTATCTTTGTGTTGAAATTGTTGTAATATATTGCAGTCTGGTGAATTGGCCTGTATATTCTGACATTTATGCCTGACTTGCATTTTCAGTTTTGAAGTGTCTACTTTGTGTTAGCATCTTATAAACTCATAACTCTTGTTAAGTTTTTGCAGGTGCAAGAAAATTTGTTATCCCCTCAAAACAACTAAAAATGATTAATTGATTGAAAGCTGAATGAAAGGAAGCTGCAAGTTGCCATTGCTTGCAAACTTCTTGCTTGGAGCTGCCATAGCACACAGCTTGCTGCACTAATGACACACTGTACCACGGCGCAGGTGTGGGACATCAAGAACATGCGGTCGCCACTGGCCATGATGCGGCTGGACTCGCCCGTCAACCGGCTGGCGGTGTCAGCCTCGGGTGCTATGATCGCCATCCCGCACGACAACAGGCAGGTGCGCCTCTACGACCTCAACGGCATCAGGCTCGCCAGGCTCCCCCACAGCAACAGACAGGTGCGTCCTCTCGCCTCTCTCTCTGTGTGGTTGTATCTTGGTGTGTGTGTGTGTGTAGTGCTCGCGATGCATTTTTGAGTTGCAGGCTTTTGGGTTGGATGGATGTTCTGGAACAGGATATGTTTTTAATCCTCATGTTTATGGTTAGTTTGTACTCAAAGAAAGAAGTTGAGTTATATTCTCGTAAAGCCATGAGGGTGTGCGCTAGAGGGTCGTCTCGTTGCGCGTCCGGGGAACTTAACACTCGGGGTGCTGATAGTGCGCTGTTCTGTGTTATTTGGGGAACTATCTCTTCTATGTAGGAACTCTAGCTACCAACTAAAAAACCAGCAACTCTGGTTTGCACGAGTCTCTTGTGGACTGAAATTTAGATTCAAATAGGCATCAGGTTTCTATTCAAGCCTACTTCTTCTTTCTCATGGGGAGGCCTTCATGTCGTACAACCGACCTCTTGCTCTAGCGTGTTTGCTCTTTTTTCTTCATTCTTCCCACTTTGTGACGTTTTCGTGTGTCATCGAGAAATTTACGTATCCTACCTACGTGGCGAGCTGTGCCAAGCGAGGCGCAGAATTTATGTCATTGTGTTTCTTTGTGATAACTTCAAGACTATATTAGCAAAGAATTGAATTTTATAAATTTTTGGCTCTGCAGAGTAGAATCGACATTTAATTCAACGACGAGGGTCGAGCAGCAATGAAAAGTAATTGATGCGTAGTACATTTGCACTTAATTGTCATGGTCGAGTGTTTTTTTTTGCAGGGACACCGTCGCATGGTATGTGCAGTTGCGTGGGCTGACGATACGCAGCACATTTCGCACCACACGTCCTCCTCTGGCGGATGCGCGAGCGTAACCGGAGGCAGCAGCAACGTGATCACCTCTTCTGCCTCAGTTGGCACTGGGCCGTCCTCCGGTGCGGGGGGTCGCGACTCTCTTCCGTACACTGGCCTGCCGGGGAACCAACCGTGCTTGCTGTTCACTGCTGGATTCGACAGGAGAGTGTATGGTTGGGAGGTATCAACTGTTAAAGAAAAGGAGTAAAATTTGCTGAAGCCTACATGAGAGTTTCAAGTGAGAAATAGTTATATTGTAAATAGCATCCCAGGTGTTAGGACGTCATGGTCTAATGGAGACTGAACTGCGTGTTCTGTACAGTCACAGAATCATTTCATTGTTCCTCGTTGGTCGTAAATGGCGACAATAATAGACGACTACGCTGCCAGGTATGTGTTCTGTTATCTATTCTATTCCTGTTAGAACACTTAGCAATACAGAGTGTTCAGTTCGATCAGTTAGACCTAGAAGAACTGATGGAAGAGATAAGTAAATGAAATATAAGGATGAAGAAAACCAGTAGATATTTTGTTTGCTGAAACGATCAGAAAAAGGAACGTACGCGTTCGGAGTGAGCTCTCTCTGAAATTAGGGTAGAGGTGAAGCCTATTTGGTGTCCCAAAAATCTTGGTAAAAATACAGGGGCTAGAGAAAATAGTTGTTCCTGCAAATAGGAAATGTCTGAGTTGTGTAGTGAAATGCATTGGGGTATGTGTGACGCACGTGCAACTGGAGGGGAGAGCGTAACCTGAAGTATGCGTTAGCTTGTGTGTGCTTCAGCCGGGAGTGTGAGGTGGCTGTGGTGTGGTGCGCAACTATGCGCGAGTTCTACACACCGGGTCTTCAGTGATGGACGAAGGGGCTTTATTGGCTCTTCCGTGTGAAGAGAATGAGATTATTCTCTGAATTTATATGCGAGTTGATACTTGGCTATTAAAATCAGTTAACAATCATACCTTAGTGCTGTTTATCGCTTCAAATTCTGTGATGGAGAGAAGCGTCTGTAGCGAGGACCTTCGACAGGCGTATTGAAGGTACGAGTTGGGGAGAAGGTTCGTGTGAGCGCAAAGTTTGTCTTTTTTGTGTGTCTGGAGAGGTTTTGAAACAAAAGATAGCAGACAGGAGAT
Organism: Platorchestia sp. MABIK; assembly: GCA_014220935.1. Lineage (NCBI taxonomy): Eukaryota > Metazoa > Arthropoda > Malacostraca > Amphipoda > Talitridae > Platorchestia > Platorchestia sp. MABIK. The sequence continues at coordinate 20,532 of JACJUY010000911.1, forward strand.
GAATGAACGGAAAAGCTATTAAGTATTTTAAAGTATCAGTTGAATTGCGCTGTTTAAGAAAGGAATACTAATGAGGGAAAGGTGAGATGCAATGGATTAACAGGTGTGAGAATACGAATGTCAAGAGCATAAATCAGAAGGAGTCTTAATAAATTAGTGATTTACTTAGAAGCGAGGAAATGATGTGCTAAAAATAGATATTGTATGTATGAATAGGGTTGTAGTTGAACTGAATATAGTTTTGGGTGACTCTATATTGATTGAAGTATTGATGTCTGTGACCCAATCAGTGAGAAAATGCCACTCAATCCTTGACGCAGCCCTGCAGTTTTTTCCTCAGGTCCTGCGCTGTGTGTGCACAACAAGACTTTATGTAGCGTCTCCCTGAAGCGCTCTGTGCCAATGTTGTATTCCCGTGTACAATCCGGCTCAACTTTTTCATCGAGGCATGTATGATTTTAGCCGCTCAAGAATAGCTTCTGCATTGCGCAGCTAAAGTCATAGCTATTCCGGCGAAAAATTTAGACTGGAAACTAATTGCCTGCTTTGCAGCAGTTCCTCTCGTAGAGTGGAACGCCAAAATATGTAAGTGATCTAGAAGATTTTATGTTGTACCCTCAGGCACTACCTTGACGGAAGTGTTCACTAGTCTCTCTCTCACACTATTTTTGTTCACTTTATTTAGGTTATATTGTGTGATTTGTTCGTTTAATACAATGAACTGCACAATTTGGCTTTGCACAAAGTACGGTTATGAGTATGAGTCTGGTGTAAAATATTCACAAAACGTGCAATTTTCTTGCTGTAGATTTGATAGCCTTGATATGTTCACGTGATGCTGATTGCGATGACCACAATATGTATAATATGATCAAATTTCTGCGTTAACCTATTATCTGCCACCAATTTGAAGGTTTGAGTTCGTGCTGTAACTGATCGTTGCTTCTGAAGAGTTGTGCGTGCCCTAGATGTAGAAAATGCACTTAGTGTATTTATTTTGGCACCCAGCGTTCGACAGTGCAGTAATTTTATTGTGGCTTACATTGCTAAGAACATTCAAAGCTATTATTATTGAACTTTTCCCCATGGCGCTCTTAATTTTTTGAGTCGGAAATGTGACCAGTTTGAAGTTAGCAACTGGCTATGTAGTGTAAAAACACGGCAGCTTTGTAACCCTCTGTTCTCATGCTGACCAACTCTAGATCAGGTGTCTTCTACATATTGATCAGCTATGTCCAAATTTTTCTGCTTGTTACCGTCAGAGTTCTACTCAAAAAAGCCTAGAAGTGGAATGTTAAGGTTAAGTCTGTGTTTTTACGCGTTTTGATCTCTTAGGTGTTGGATTTCGATATTTTGTTTATTAGGTACGCGTGTGTGAAGTAGGTCCTTTGTTTTAGAATAATTATTGTTCCCATAAGTTCTCTTTGATAAACTAATTCAATACAATCACACAGTCGTGCTAGAATATATAGAGTGCCATATGAGAAATGTAAGCAGTGATACCCTCCTCAGGGGCACACAAGTACTAGTGTTGTTGAAGAACGCCTTTTACCGGTTTACTGCTGTCTTGTTTTTCAGCCCCTCAACCTTTCTTCTATAACTTTTATCTTGTTTCTTAGCCTTTGTTCTTAACTTACTGTTTCTATGCAAACATCTTGTGTGGGAACGCACTTAGTGCATAGATTCAGCGTTCCCTTGCCTCCATACTAAATTTTACTTTCATTCTTCGGTCTCTCTATAGAACACGTGCGTTGGGATTAGGGAGGCTCAAACTAACTTATAGTCTAATCTGAGCAGTGATAATCCCTTACACTGGCCTCCCCCCTACAAAATGGATGCTTTTTCGTTAAAGACCTACCATGCATTTTTTCAGTTCCCTTTGAAAAATTAACAACTGGAGGCTGCAGCGACGGTTTTTCGGTTTCAGTTCAGTGGTTTTTCAGTTTCTTTCGATATTGAATTCATTGCTCAGGTGTTCGAGACCTCGCTGTCATGGCCATATCGTTGAGCAGTACGAGGGATCCCACCCTCCTCTACGCGAGTTCTTCATCCAGTGAGCACACAGCTCATTTCCTGCTAGGACTCCACGTAGACCAGTTAGACTCCACGTTCCCTTAACTCCATGCTAAATGGTGCCTTCATCCTTCCTTTCTTTGAACATGTTTGTTGTGATAAGGGAGGCTGAAACTAACTTAAAATCAATTCATCCAAGTTGACCAGTTCGTGGTAAACGTTTTCATGCTATTGTTCTTGGACTGTTAATCTCTACTGTTTTTCAATAAATGCTGCGTTTGGCGGTCTGACTTTTATAATGTAAATTCTCTCGTCAAGCCTCTTACAACCGTTGATGGAAGTGCTAGAAGAGGCAACCTGAAAGTCTTCTTGGGCTAGGTTTTCTAGCAATTTACGTCGTAATTGCAGTACAGCCGGCAGCGAAAGTGTTTCTGTACACTTGGCTGCGGCAGATACTGAATCTTTACGGTTGTAGAAAAGATTTAGTTGAGAAGTTGAATTGTTTATCTTTATTCATAAACTTCTCTCATTCTTACTGTTTCCAAGCCCATGGCGTGGGGACACGCCTTGTGCATAGATTTCCTGCTCCTTTAATTTAATTCTAGATGGTGCCTACTGTTCTTGTGGCTTGGGAGGCTTGAACTAACTTATACTGAAATTCGATCGATAATCAAAAGTATCTCCTTTAATTGAACGCCCTGTCATGGTCGCTGGTGAGCAACCTGCATCAAAACGCTCCTTATCATCGGGCCATAGCGCATCTCTCAGTTCAGTGCCAGTCTAGGTGCCCTGCTTTTGAAGTGGCGAACTCGAAACGTCCCGGAATCTGCTTACAAAGGATGATATTCCAACTCCTAAGGCTTCTCACAGCCATTAAAATTCCCCCATTTGCCCTATTGAAGCATTGTTAGCCGGGCATTACTTTCAGCAGTTCCGTATTATTTTTCAGGATTAAGTCCTAGCGATGAAATATTTAATACAGTTGTGCTTAGCTTTAATGAGGAAACCTGCTGCTTCCATTCGAAGTGTATTGAATGCCCTCAATATGAGGCATTGTTGTTCGATGTTGTCTTCTTGAATGTTTATTGTACAGTTTCAATGAATTCTATATCGGCTTTGTCAGAATAACGTGTTTGTTTTAAATAATTTAAGCATTTAACCTCTCTGTAAACATAGTTTTTGTTGTACAGTAGCTAAGTTTATATAATGCCTATTAGGGAAACCTATTTCTGACGAAGCACTGCAGCCAAAGCGTGTATGTACTTGCAAATGTGTTAGTTTGTGTGGCTTCTTAATGTTTCGTTATTTTTAGCACAAGTTTTTGTGTGCCCTTGCAAACTTGAAGTGTAACGGTGTTACTATTCCGAGCTTGGTGGAGAGCTTTGCTTGTTAGTCTACCTAATTGTGTTAAATTCCATCACTAATTGTGTTAAGTTAAATAGTGATGGAACCTTGTCAATGTCCCTTACACGCGTGTCTGGTTACTGAGGTGAACCGATCATTTTAGACCAGAACTCAGAAGAAGCAACCAAGTCTCTGGTATTCTGAGCCATACGACGTAGCCCTGCTACCTATAGCTTGAACAAAGTTTGACTCAATCATTTAGGTCGCACATAGGCCTAACGGAATGGTCCTCCCTCCTCGCTTGAAGACTTCTCTACATTAACCCTAGGGCACAAACCAAAGATCTTCAGCCTAAGTCAAGGTCTGTGGTATTTTGGGGAGTTTTAACAAGTCACCCCTGCAGTATTATTTCATTGTTTAAGCAATCTTGTGTAAGGAGGAATAAGTGCCGAGGAGTGTTATTTTTCATCAATTTTTTTCACTTTCAGTATATGTATGCTTTGTTGTTATCATTTTCCAAGAATCGGGCAGTATTTACCCCGAGTTTGTGATAGCATAACACCAGCCATGCACTTTGTGTTCTAGGGTTAATGCTATGGTACAGCAGGAGGCACACACAACTGTTGTCTCCAATGAGAGCACAGGCCTCTCGTAACACAGTCCCCATGAGTTACCGGAGGAAGTCTGTCATTCGTGAACGTTAAGACCTCTCTCTTCATCTTGTGTTGTTTTTTAAGCGTGAAGATTAATAAAATATATTCTCTCTCACAATAGAATACGTCTGTGTTTTTTCCTGTGTACATGACTTCAATCAGTGATTTTTAATTTGCTAATTCAATAAACAAATTGTGGTTATCAAATGAGCTTATTTTTTACCTTCAATACAAGTAGCATTCTTCGATGCTGATGTGTAGAGCCCTTGCTATTGTAAATTTAGTGTCGCTTTAGGTTATAGGTGAACGTGTCGTTCATGTTATACTTGAATTGGGCATTTGTTATATATGTGATCAATTTCTTGGTGGAATTACTATTTTATTTATAGGTAAATTGGTCATTTATTTATAGGTAAATTGGTCATTGAATTGCCTATTTTAACCATTTTCACAACGTTGTTGGAGCGTCGTAGACAAACTCGTGGTGCGGAGCTGTACGGCGTCAGCTGCTGTGGTGTCTGGGAGGCGGCACCTCCACTGCCGTCCTGTGCGTCTCTCGCGCTACACCGGCCCCAAAGCCGTGATTTTATCTTGACTAGTGCATCCGCCCCTGCTGGAATAGCACGCTCTCTAACATAGCACTTGAATTGTGTCTAAAATAACTAAGAGTAGAAGTCTAATTCATTGTTGAAACCTTTTAAATGAACTGTTTTAATACGCCGCCTTTCATCTTTTCGATGCTCTAATTTTGTTTTAAGATGACTTCAAAATAAATTCCGAAGTTAGTCAACTGCAATTCAAAAACAAAATTTTGCATTCAATATGTAGTGCCCAGGTTCAGTTTAGAAGATTCGAGTAATGATTCATCTACTAAGGAATAAACTCTTCATTATTTCATAGTTCAATCCGTATTTCGTCACGGATATGAAAGTTTCTGCTGTCACTATGGACGAGGAGAAAGTCATTCAACCACCCATTCGAGTCAGAATCCACACGATTTAAATGATAAGTAAAGATGTTTCAGCAGGTACTTCGTATTAGATAAATTTGTAGATTGCTTAGATTTCAGTATGACAATTTGGCATTGCTTTTCCAGCAGTTACTTGAGTCTACAAAGGCACGGGTGTCCCAGAAGAACGCTGTAAACAATGTATTATACGTAGTAAAAAAAGCAAAAATCACAATCGTGAAATAAATGTGCGAAAGTATTTTCATCTCGTAAGAGAACTGAATTATGAAAAAAACATTTATAAATAACTTGATACACACCGATTCTGCCAGACTGCAGTACAGCTCATGTGCCTGCTGCACAAGTCTCACTTCAGTAATTGTGCCCATTCTTATGAATATCTATTAATGTTGATTGTATCAACACCTCTCATTATTATTATTATTATGAATATCTATGAGACATACAGGGTGTCCCACGAAAAATGAAACCCATAATGAAGATGATATAATTCAAAAATTGTTTGCTCTATTTTTATTCTGCCCTACCCGTGTCCTTACCTTGTGGTGGGAGGGCTTGCGTGCTGCCGCGAAAGTTCGAGGCTATACTGCCGGGGCCCCGGTTCTGGTAGGTTCAACCATGGTAGGCTGGCTCAACTGGAGCAGCCTGACAAAAGAGGAACCATGGGTGAGGTTTCCCATGTAAATATAAACCGGGCCCCGGTAGTTACTGGTTATAAAGTCTCTGTTATCTCGGGCGTACTTGGGGACTGCCACGGGCCGGGGTCGACGATGGGAGGAGGTATTTACTTCCTAGTGGTCAGCGTGTGCCCGCCTTAAGTGCAGAGATGCACCAGAATGCTGCTGATCGCCCGAGGGGTTCTTTTCCGGCTTGAGCGGACCTGGATAGGTGAGGGGCAACCTCCACTGAAAGAGAATCCTAAACCACCGCTTGCTTCCACCGATGAACTTTTTTCTCGACTTTCTGGTGACGACCTGGCTTCTCCTCTGCTTCAATCAGAGGAGCCTCCCATGGACATTCCCGCTGATCATTCCTCTGTTCTACCTATGAGACCGGCACCATCACAGCTTATAGCTGCGAGTGGAGCTGGGTCCGGTGTGAACCAAACAGAACCTAAACAAGTACTACAATCTGTGGCCTCTGAAGATGCGCCCACGCTGTCATCAACCGCTCCTCCTGATGATGGTGGGGACAGCCGTCGGGCTTATGAAAACAGAAATCGTGACTTAACTCAGATTCAGATACTGGAACCTTTCCAGCCTGCCTCATCTAGAGGGCAATGGAGGAAAAATAGGAGGGTCCGAACCGATAGTGATGCTCCTACACACCCTCCCCTTCAGCAGTGGCAGGAGACGGACTACAAAAAGTTCTTTTGCATATCATCTCCATCTAACACAAATCTAGCCACAATCAATGTCATTCGAGCAAACGATGAGATCGTGCGAACTATTGGGGGCCGCCCGAAGAATATCAATGA
>JACJUY010000911.1:30635-156920 GCA_014220935.1 Platorchestia sp. MABIK
TGTGCAGAGGTCTATCCTTCTCATACTTCATCTGCTTTCATGCGTGAAGTTGTATACTCATACACGAATAACGATAAATACACGAATAAATCTTTAATGTTACGTGCGATTGCTTTTTATAGAATCATTCAGGCGATGTTTCACCCTAACCAAAGGTGCCTCAAGAGAGCACGAAAGGGAACAAACGGGGGCCATAAAATGGAATGTTGCGCAAGTAAAATTGGTTTTGCCTAAATCGATACTAGCAATTGTAAATTGTAATTAAATTTGAAAATTTCTATTTGAAAAGGGCTAGCGTACATTTAAATTGCTAATGATTTCTCTACATGAAGTGCTAGGATCTTTTAAAGATAAGCCCCGCCACCAATGCAACACATAAGTTCGCCCACATGTAAATTTCGAAATAATGCACTTATCGACTTCAAATTACTCTCAAACTTTGGTTTGAGAGTGAGAGGGGACTCTTTTTGAGAGGGGTCTTATATGGAAAAGATGTAAGGGCTATTTTTGTGATCGAATGGACCCCGAAACAAGACAAAAATGGAACAAGGCGCGTTCTGGCGTTTTGGATGTCCGTGGGAGAAAGAAATCTCGCGCAGCTCCTGAAACTCGAGCGGCGTCCATTAAAGGGATCTCAAGATTAAACGGTCCGAATGTCAGGTCTGTATTTGCCTCTACACTCCACTATTCTATCTTCACTTTTTCTCTCAGAATAAAGCCCACTGAAAATGACAAAATTCTGCCTGCTCTTTTTGTGCGATGATGAAGACACTCTCAACACGTTTGTGATTCAGACGTGGAAACTGATCTATCATCAGAGATGCGCTGCCAGTTCTGTCATTGGATGAAACAGATACTGAAACTTGAGAATATTTCTCTACTGAGAAATATTGAGAATTTTTGCTTGAATTGAAAATGTTAAATTACAATTCTGTATCAAGTTTTCCGCTCATGTTTTTTAAAACCATTCAGCGGTTGTGAAGAAAGGATGTATTAAAGACGACAAGGACGAAGTCGTTGGAAGAAGTTACTTTTGGAAAACTGATCATTTTCTTTAAGAGGAATGACAAATAAAAATGAATTACAAACCAACTAAATCTGCAAGTGTTTTCCCAAAATCAAATCGGTCCATATCGTATATGTTTACTATACAAAAGAGTGTAATTTCCACTCAATATCGCGCCCACCTGAGCACGGACTGTACCAGCTGTACAGTATTTAGTCATGAAAATAATCTTACTTCAACAACTGACCGGGCAGCGCCAAGCACAAGCACAACCACAGCTGTCTCTCCAGCACAGTGTTATTCACTAATTTTTGCAAGAGAGCCACTTCGGTTGAAAGCATTGATTGAGAAAGCCACAGCAACTGCAAATGAGCGTAACTTAGATAAATTAGATATTAATTAATTCATTTATATATTTCTGGAGAGCCGTGAATTGAGTCATCGCGAGCCGCTCTATGAGTACCACTGCCGGAGTCTAGCCCCTCAGCAGCGCGAGGAGGTGGCAATTACAGAGCAAATGACAGCAGGTCGTGTCTGGTGTCCACGCGCCAGAGGTCACCCAAGGTGGACTGATGACCAATTTGCAAGCCAAAAATCTCAAATTTGGCCCGTTTTCGAAAGAATTCGCATGTGAAGATGATTCGGCATATGGTAAGCCTTTGAGCATGTCCAATGCAATGTTGTCGTAATTCGAAAATACAATTTGAAAAGATAAGTATGGAAACCTAAACATTAAACAGCTTTTCCAAATTCCCCAAACATTTCTAGTGAGCAGTCAGTGTATTTGAGACAATTTTTATTTTGTTAAATTTTCCTCAAGAAACGTAAGAGTATACCCTTACGATATTTTTTCACTTTTTCATTCAATGTTTCGAAAATCAATGAAACTTTTTGACAGCTTCAATACTCGAATGCATACCAGAAAAAACTTTTTATTTAGCCAGAAATTCTTTAGAATATCTCACACAGTCATCTGAAAAATACTTTTACGAAACGGCAAGTTAAATTCAATGTTTTCCGAGGGTGATTCTAGCCGAAAAAAGCGTTTTCCAATTCTGTAAACATTTCTAGTGAGAAATCAGATTATTTCACGAAATCAAAATATCAGATATATAATATAATTTGAATTTGATATTTATAATAATATAAATGTCTATAATATTGGCTTGAATCTCAGCTCAGCTTGAATTGCCCTAGGAAAATATGAAATTCAACTTGCCATTTCGTAACAGAATTATTCATACGACAGTATGAGGTTTTTATACGAATTTCTAGCCAAATAAGTAGGTTTTCCTAATGTACAACCGAATATTGAAGTTGTCAAAGAGTTTCACTGATTTTTTTAGCCTTAGGTTTTTTTAAAAAATTTGGGAATAAAAATGTTTGAAATTCTCTGATTTCTCACTAGGGATGACTTGAGAATGGGAAAATGAGTTTATGAAGTCATTCTCAGCGCGATTCGCCCTAAGAAAGGCCCGAAATTCATTTTGTTAATTTGGATCACGTTTCCATAAGCGATTTATGAGATGTTTATAAGAATTTCAGTCAAATAAATAGTTTTCCCTGATGTACAACCAAATATTGAAGTTGTCAAAGAGTTTTATTGATTTTGGAAACATTGAGTGAAAAAGTCAAAAAATATCGTATGTTTAGGTTTTTTACGGAAAATTTCACGAAATCAAAATATCAGAAATACTCTGATTTCTAACTAGAAATGTTGATAGAATTGGAAAATGATGTTCTCAGCTTGAATCGCAATAGGAAAACTTGAAATTCAACTTGCCTTTTCCTATAGGAAATTTTCATAAGACGGTATGAGATATTTATAAGAATTTTAGACCAGATAAGTAGTTTTTCTGATGTAAAACCGAGTATTGAAGCTGTGAAAAAGTTTTATTGATTTTTGAAATATTGAATCAAAAGGGGGAAAATATCGTTTTCTTAGAGTTTTCACATCTCTTAGAGCGAATCAAGCTGCGAATAACTTTGAACAGGGTGTTCACATTTCCTTAACTGGGAAATTTGAACACCGGTGTTTGATTGTTGCGCAACGTCTGAGATTGTCGCCGCACGAAAAGCCAGCTGTGCCTTCTATGCGATAGCCGCATAGAAGAAACAATCTTTAAGCTCCACTTCAGAATCGAAGGCAGAGAACAATCTTTGAACACAGCTTCACAATCTAAATTTTATTGTGAAACAATGATTGTTATCTTGAGGTGTGGTTGCCATAAAACTACTTCTTACATTCTTACTTCAGTCTTACTACAAGAGACTACATATACGACTACAAGAAGTTCGAAGTTAAAATTCTATCAGCGTGATGGAATTACGTAAAAATAAAAGTATTAACTGAGACTCAATCGTTTTCATCTTAGCAAACCCAATCTTACCCAGTGATGGAAAATTGCATGTTTAGCTGGTAATAACATTAAGTTTTAGGCAAAACTTGTCAACATTGAAATGTGCTTTGAATTTGCCTAATCTGTTGAGTTAACCTAACGGCATCATATTCTGACGGCTCGCAAATGTAAATAGTTTCCTTCAGATCAAGCCGAGATTAGATGCTAGACTTTTTACGTGAGCTCGCAACAACGCGAGTCAGCTGGCGGGATCAACATCTCTGACGGAAATTGTATTGAGCTGAAACATCATCAACATCTCTGACGGAAATTGTACTGAACTGAAACATCATCAACATCTCTGACGGAAATTGTACTGAACTGAAACATCATCAACATCTCTGACGGAAATTGTACTGAACTGAAACATCATCAACATCTCTGACGGAAATTGTATTGAACTGAAACATCATCAACATCTCTGACGGAAATTGTACTGAACTGAAACATCATCAACATCTCTGACGGAAATTGTATTGAACTGAAACATCAACAACATCTCTGACGGAAATTGTACTGAACTGAAACATCATCAACATCTCTGACGGAAATTGTATTTAACTGAAACATCATCAACATCTCTGACGGAAATTGTATTGAACTGAAACATCATCAACATCTCTGACGGAAATTGTAAATCATGCGGGCATTAGATGCGGCAGTCAACATGATGACGGCGTGAAGCACCGCAGGACATAATGTGATCGCTGGACGCACATGTGCATTCAGCGGTCTCATGTTAAGTTGGGTTGTAAGTGGCAGAGTTGAAAAAACAACTCTACTGAGCGAAAAAAAATTGTGTCTTTTCTAAGAAGTGTAAAAATGTAATAGCATGATGATATTTTACCTAGTATTTTTAAATCTCTTCTAAAAAAGGTGTTGAAATTCTGTTCATTCACACCGATTCGTAAATCATACGCAATTAATTTACCAAGTGGTTAATCGGTAGTGAACGTGTTAACAAAAAATATACTTCGTCGTAACAGGACAGATGGAAGCGTCAATTCTTAAAAGCAGACTTAGTTGCGAGGCTGTAAGTTATTGATAATACGGCCCCCGAACAGTAAGGCGAATCGTTCAGGTTAACTAGAGGGCCTTTTTTCTGGCCAATTTTTTTTCTTGGAATAAAATTTAACTGAAAATGCCGCACAGCATCTAACAACCGAACAGGGTTTTCATAGTCAAATTTCACTTGCGAGAGCCGAATCTCAAAGATGTTTGGACTTATATAAGAAACCCTCGCCTTTTCTCCGTCTGTCCTAGCACGCGGTCCTAGTCAGAGTCCTAGTCCTAGTCTGTCCTAGGCAATTGAGTGCCTTATGTATACTCAACAGGTCCATAGAGCATTAATTTCCGACGCTCATCACAACAGTTAGCAAGCTTTATTTCTGCCAAAAGGTCTATAGTGAAAGCCGTATCTGTGTTCCCAGCCTTACGAGTATGCGGTTCCACTTTTGATGATAGAGTTGGTTCATTTTTACATAACGATGAACTCCTGATTTACTTGAATTGTTTAAATGTAAATTATCAATATCTGAACATTGAAGTTATTTCATCCATTTTAAAACGTGATATCTGGTTTGGATAACTTGATGGCTCTTGTTTGTTGCTCAATGAAAATTCGATTGATATCATGAAAAACTCATTAACGTCAGACGTTTTCCTGAAAGTTTTGAACAACGCTCAGGTAAAAAACCTTGTTTTCCCTATCTGTTTTGTATTCAATATGTGCAGTGTTACATTTTTAATTAAGTGCGGATAACATAGGAAACAATATTAGCGTCTTGGCAATAAATTAAATATCATACGTGGTCAGTACAATTTAGCACAAATTCCGTTTCGTATTTTCGCAGACGCGGAAAGAAAATTGGATCTCCGTAATCTCTTTTATTTTAATTTAATGAAGGAAACATTCTCACCAGCGCTTCGTTTCCTCGGTGGGGCAAACAAACAGAATTCATTTCCAGCCGAATTGAATCTCACAATCTGTACAAGCACACGGCGAAATTTCTTCTAACTTAATATCCTCACATGCGCCCAATATCAAGAGATAACGCTAGAGCTCTTCGCTGTGAAGATAACACCTGAATTAGCTTTTGACGTCGCACCATTGCAGAACACGAGGGTGCACTAACGTAACTCGCACATCGTTTTGCTTTGCATTGCATCGCACTGCAGAAAATCACGTTTCATGACTGAGAGAATAGACTTACATTGTTGAAAGATCTCCTTCTATAACCAACTTTGGTTACAGCAAACCTGGATGTTTGAGTTTAACTTGAAGTACTACGCTATGTAACGTACATTTTCGTATTTCTTTTTTGCAGGTTTGACGGTGCTCTTATGGACTTCGCTGATTCTGGTAATGAATGCAAATTTGGCGGGAGGCGAGAGTCAAGTTGCTGAAGAGAGTCCCGTCTCAACAGCACGTCCATTTATGGAAGGAAATTCCGTTACTAGAGCTGCTCCAATAATTGGGGCAACTCCAGACACAGAACCAAGTTTGGCCGCTGAACCTAACCTTGTTATTGAGAGTCAAGTTCTTGAAGTGAGTTTGGTTACAGAAGCGAGTTCGACTGCTTCAGATGTTGAACATCCCCCAACAAACTTTCCTGCTTCGTGTAAATTTCAGTCTTCCAATACAACTTCTCAAAAGTCGGAAGTCATCCATGGAAAAGGTAATGCGTATACGTTCCTGTTGGAGAAAAAGAAAATTGTGGGAGAGAAATTGGGTGAAAAATACAAGAAATTTTCAGGAATGAGTACGAGTCCAAACCACACATACGTTTCGGTGGACAGCCTGCGTCCGCTAAAAGGACTTCATTTGTTGTCACAGAAAGTGCTGAAAAACAACCGAAGCAAAGCGAGAGCACGAAATTCTTCAAGTTTATTCGAAAGAAACCCACCTCGTTCGCCACAAGACCACCGAAACTTTGGTGAATTTAATCATGAAGGAAAGAGCGCTTCAAACTCTGGTACTTTTCTAACAGATAAATGGATCGAAAAATACCGTGGTAGTTTAACTGATCCAACAACTGTCTCGTACAATAGGAACTTGAATTATAGGGAAGTGAAACATGACCAAAAAATTGCAAGGCAGAAGCATTCTTTCTCACCTGCTAGACACACTGAAGGAAGTAATCAAATCTTCGTTAAAACAACAAGGCCGACGTTATACAACCGTTCAGCGTCTACCGAATATAGAAACTTTAGAAACCAGCCAAAGGACCCAATTACCCTGGTAAATCGACTTGATCTGAAGCAGAAAAGTATCGCAATGCCGTCAGGTTACTTCATTACCCAGGCCCGGGCTCGGAACGCAGCCAAAATCCCTGGAGCTAACGATGCATTTGCGACGACAGTCGACCTTGTTCCTAGTCAAGACGAATTATCTCTCGACGAGCCAACCCCGACAGGGAATGAGATCCTACAAAAAACAGAGATACATGAACATCGTTCTCATCAAGACTTTTCGGTAAAAGATGCTTTTGAAACTTCGACTAAGAATAATGAAGCACTCGTAAATAGACCTCTTGTTAACTTAGCTGTGCACAATGATGCTCGTAATGAAAGAACATTTGGGAAAAGTAGCTTTCACCACCAAACTCACAGATCTAAGGAGGTCTTTTTTAAGGATGGCTTTGATACATTTCATCAATGGATTCCTCACAATAATATTACTGCATTAGAATCCAAAATAATTCAAGAATATACGTCAAGAAACAAAACAAGTGCAGACACTGTCATTCCAACTTCAGGAAAGGGCTTTAGCCATGAGATGGAAACTAACGATGGAATGGGTTCTAACTATGAGGAGGACACTAATAGCCTTTTTGATGGAAATGGCTCATTGGGTGAAATTTCGGTGATTAGAGAGACATCAACAAGTGCGTCCACACCCAGGAGACGCAGGGACGCCGAAACGCTGTCGTCTCCCAGCTTCGAGATCCTGAGTGAAGACTTTGGTGCCTGGGAGCAGGAGATGGAATACAAGGAGGTGTACGAGTGCAACAGCAGCCTCGAGTTCAGGTGTGACAACCAGCACCAGTGCATCGACAGCAACCTCACCTGCTCTGGAGTGCCTGATTGTGAAGACGCTTCTGACGAACACGTCACTTACTGTGGTGAGTGAATAATTTCTGTTCTTTTCGCTGCTCAGGAATATTTCAGACGTTCAATAAAGTTTGAGAGAGAAATTCATGAAACATTGAACAGATTTATTGACAATTGATACCAATTGGCACGCTGTGCTTCCCATAAGCTAAAAATGTTAACTCTTTCTTCAAATTGGAATGTTTAAATATTTTGTATTGTATTTACGATTAGTCACTTATTGTTCTTACGAGTATGGTTTTTAGTTTCAAAGTAGTGCGAAAAGGCATGATAATTTTTTACCTTTCAATGGAATCTAGAGCTAACGAGACTAAGAGATAATTCGAAGTCGTTAGATAACTTTTTTTTACACTTTTTCGTTCAAATTTTGTACGCATAGCAGGAAATGATTTCAGTCGTTGTGATGCCTGAATTCGTGTGTGATATTTTCTCAGAGTTGCGTGAGAAATAAATACGAATACTTTTAACCTTAGCCTCGGAGATTTTCCTTTCCAAACGGCGAGCGCAGATGGCACTTAATGTCACAAAAGCAGACATTAGGCGGGTCTTGGTGAAAATTTCTCTCCGTGATAAGGATTGCTTTTCGACCTGAATAATTATGGAAGGGTAATTATATACTTCGGTTCTTCAATTTCATTTCGAGCTATACATATTGTTACTGACAATGAATTAAATGCGCACGATCATACATTTTGAGTTTGCATTTGGCAGAAAGTGCGCGTCCCCGAATGATAAAAACAACGCTAGAATAACCACAGACTGGGAATTTTGAGTACCCCAATTATGAACAGAGAATACAACGTTTAATAATCATTATTCAATAACAAAAGCCGATCAATTGTTTCATGTGTCAATGAGAAGGCTGGATTGTGTGAGGTGAGGAGCCTGGAAAGATTGGATTAGATATTTGTGCATGCCTCCTTAACCTCTAATAAAAAGGGTCCCGAAGAGAGTAAGGAGAAAGATACCATTTAGTATGGAGATGAGGGAACGCGGAATCTATGCAGAAGGGGCATAGAAACAGTAAGTTGAGAAAGAAGTTTTTGAAACAAGATAAAAGTTGAAGAAGAAAGAAGTATGTGCTGAATGACAGGACAGCAGTGAACGGAAAAAAGGTTGTCTTTAACACTAGAAAAAACATTATGTTACAACAGAAAGAAGGCCTTCCTAACTCTCAGCTCGGGCCCTCACACATTTTCCTCCTGCGAGAAAAGCCGCCTGGTAATGAGACGACACAGCGGTTCTCGGAACTGTTTACAAATAATAGTATCATTGATCAAAGGAAGCCTTGTATCAGGCACAGCAGCAATAATTCTTACTGCCCTCGCTACTCCGACGCATGGCATCAATTTATTAGAGAAAAACGCCATGGCAGACTGACGTGGACTGTTGAAGTTCTTACATCAGAACATGAAAATGAGAGATTATGTGTTTCCTTTTACATTTTTCCGATCGACATTCAAAATAGTCGAAAAAATTCCGAATGAAAGTATGAGAAAAAATGCTGACGCAAATCAGCCGGTATGAAGCCATCTATGCACGCCTCCACCGTACGTGCAAACTCAATCTTGTGACCTCCCATTCTCGACCATCGTACGACGCACGGAAGGTAGGTTATCGTAAAGCTAGAAAACTCCACCCAATCAAAAACACATTTGTAATACGAATTTATCATTGAGTAATTGAAACAGCTTTTCCAGCATTTGAAACTCAGAAGAGAACGTTTATTAAGAAAAAAACTTCACTACCTTATTTCATGGAATCATTTTATTCCAGCACTGAAAATTAATCCTTTGACTGCGACGTGAACCACCGGTGGTCACTGAGGGAGTTTTCAAAATGCTACTGACCAACCAAAAGTCACGAACTCAATTTTCATAAATACTTAGAACTAAATGACGGCACGAACCAGTTAAAGTTTGCTTTTCCAACATGCTCTCCAACAATTCACTGTAAATTTGAATCATATATTAAACTTCAGGTTTACTTGTCGCAGTCAAAGTGTCAAAGCGCCTCCTGAACACAGTGTTGGCAAGAACTTATTCGACGCCTATTCATTGGGAGCCTCGTGAAGCTTGCCGAAGCCGACAGGAAGTCAATCCATGAACGCACAAAGTATGCCTCGTATGAAAATTTTGCGAATTCTTTCAAGGTTAAGGTAGGAAATATTATAAGTCGAAACTTAGCTGATGCTACTGGCGTGATTCACATTAACACAAGTTTCAACGTAGCAAATTTTTTGCATCATGTTCGATGTCTTTTAAGTCTGAGTTTTAATGATCTGCATTGCTCATATTTCATTTTTATACGATGTCAATCCAAATACATTTACTGACTGCCGTCATAAGTTCGCATTCGGAAATTCAGTGCAAGTCTCCCGCTGTATCGCCATTCGTCTTGACACAACATTAATTAAGGCGACTACTAGGATTTCCGAGGCGAGGCTCGGCACAAATGGTCGCTCAAAAATCTCCCATAGTGACAGAAAATGCAGGATTTTACAGCTTTTATTTTTGGAGACAGTCAGAATTGGGATCATTGATCACAAACGATGACTAGACAGCCTGTAAAACAACTGGAAGATGAGAAAATTGCGCGTAAATTTTGACAAGTTAACAAAGTTGTGGATTCATGGTTCTGTTTCAACACATAAAACATTCTCTTGAAACCGTCATGATGTACGTTTTAGACGTCGCTCGTCCCAAGCATTATCAGAGCTTCAAAAGTTTTTATGATTGATACTTTTTAAATAACCCTTTTACCACTTGCGCTTTGATGGTGTAGGAAAAAAATTCTGGAACTGAATTGATTACTCAGCGCCCTAAATTACATTTCAATTTACCTAATTTTGGGCCATTTTTCTAAGTGCAGATCCACGTTTATTTTCAATCCGTTTTGCGAGTGATGTGTCATGAGTTCAAATTGTGTTTCACAGACGATGTGTAATTTCTATTCAATTCAGCTTTGCTTGAATGTCATTAATTTTTACAAGATTTCACTGCCGCCTGCCAAGACCGATCCAAACTTTATCTTTCCCTGGGCAACGCAATAACGAGCGTTTTCGCTGGGCAACTTTCCCTGGGCAACGCAATAACGAGCGTTTTCGCTGGCTTAGTGCACGCGAGAAAACTTTTTGTCTTGGCCTTCGAAAGCATTCTAAGCTGCACAGATTAAATCTTGATCTTAAAATTTATTTCCCAAAGCAAATCGGGAAACTTTTGACCATTATGATGACTGTCCTGAACAAGTTTGATATTGGAAAAGTTTAGATCATTAAAACGTCTGCCATGCACAAATTTTATGGGAGAAAATGGTTATCCACATTTTTCACACCGAGTTCTTACTTCATATCAAAAAGGTGCCATGTAAAATTTACTATGCATGGAAAGTTCCGTTAGAATTTATGTTCGTTTTCAATGAATGTAGTCAAAACCCTGCTTCACATCGTGTTGTCACATGTTGATCTGAGAACGCTAAAATTATACAATGAAATTTTGTCAATACGATTGGCTTAAGTTTCTTGATTGACGAAAGGAACTTAGTCAAAAAATATCGCTTATGCCTCGCTGGCGAAAATAATAAAATTGAAGAACTGCGAAATGATCAGAAGTCCGTACTGCTGTATTTGCATTCACACCTCATGCTACAATGTCCTCAAATACTTGAGGTTGATCATCAATAAGTAAATATAAATAACTAAATAAATAAATAAGGGAATCAATCTAAAATAATTACTACTTCATGCACCCAGAAGTTCTTGCAAGCTAAATTACTCTAATAAGACGGTATGTTTAGGCTAACACTTCAATAGCTTTGAAGTTTTTAGCTCACGCTAAAAGATATTTAATGATTTTTCGTAACTTTTGACATTTCATCGTCATCGAAAATTTTCTTCAGGTATCTGTCCCCAAAAAACTTACGTCGTCGATGCTTCATTTCATGCCATAGGTTTTATGCATGAAGACAAAGTGCACATTTAGACAGACGTTCATACTGCTCGCAGTTAGACGGTCGTGGACACGTTACAACAGCTGCAAGAGTTTCGTAGTCGCTCACAATTATTACTATTATTATTATTATACTTATTATACTTTTTATACTTGTATACTCGAACATTATTATGCTTATTCTGAGTTTGAGCAAAACACAAGTTGAGGCGCATGTTTCTTACGAGAACCTGCAAATCAAAACTAAAATTTAATTCATAACTGCCCGAGGCTAAAACACCAGAGCGCTGTTGGCGAATGTTGGATACCTAGCGAAGGAACTGATAGGGAGTGCCGGATGGTTCCATGACAACCCCGTACAATAACTAAATCAGTACTTGTGGATTATCAGTCACCAATTGTTAAGGGCAAAAAGTGTTTCTAGGGAAAAGTGAAAAATGTAATTGTTTTATGAATATTGAACTGATGTTCTGGATAGTATGTGTGGATTTTTCATGTGAGAAGGTATCCTTGTTGATTTTTATTTTTTTCTACTGCAATTTATCTACTTTCATTTACCTCAACCGAAACGGTAGTGCGTAATAAAACAAAAAATTGATCCTATTCCAACAAAAGTTTGACACGGGACCTCACATCGTCCTCCTGAGAGCGCTAATTCCAGAAGGTATAGTTACATCCTCCTGACAAGAACTGATGAAGAAAAAGGAGAGTTGAACTCACAAATACAAGCGAGGTAAATAACCAATAAACTGTGTGACATATTGTGGATTGCTTATCAGACTTTAACAGAACTTTAGAACTTGTAGATTAAATTACTCCCATGCTCGTAATATGTTCATGCTTATTGGAGTTACAATTGCGTTGCATTTATTTTAAATATATAGTTCTGGGGAGGAGAGGGCATGGACTATCCACATCGTAACTCAGTTGATGAGGACGCGCTGAAGTACACTTGATGCTCGAATGAACTTTTTCTAGCTCTTCTTCGTTTACAAAAACACGTGGTTGTAGAGATTTGTTCGTGCAAGAACTGTGAAGAAGTGTGTGCAAAAAATCATTCCGAATATCTCTGTAGGTTGAGAACCTTTTCACTTCACAGTTCCTTGAATTTGGGACTTTCCAATCAGCCATTCAGACAGACTTAGTTAATATTTTCTCGTGTTAAATGGGAAAACATCTTTTTGTCAGAAGAAAATGAGTGGGAAATTATTTAGAAAACACGAAGTTACCAGACAAACTGGCTCCATAGAAAAGCTCCTTTTTCAGACCATTTAACGGCAGTGAGTTGCGGATTTAGCACGAACTCGATGAAAACATGAACCAAAAAATTTCAATTTGTTTTATCCGAGGAAAATTACACCTCTTTAATTATTTTTAGAACACTCATTTCTAATGACGTATCAAGCTGATGGACTGGATTTCTCATGGCCGAATGCGAAGTAAAACGTGAAACATTTGCTCCGTTGCAAGCGACATTTGGTCGCTCTATAACGTGTGAAGCAAGAAAAGGCAATCAAGTGGATGCCCAGCACACGCAACATTCGTGAAATAATTAGGCCTGCTTCGCTGTAGGTGTAAATTTCATAGAAGCTGTGTAATGAAAGAATAAATGTCACTTCAAATCCACGGCTGGAACTGTTGCGAAAATTTTTCTCCAGCATCACATTTGCCATTCAGCGCTGGGATATTTAACTTTTATCCATGTGTTCCAACTGTAGGTGAAAGTGAGACGATCACGAAAATTGGATGCTATTACCAACAATATTGGTCTTTTTTGAGAAACTATTTTTTTCATTGTTTTATTCGTATCAAGTTTTACGCAGATTGTGGACGCACCATTCTTGCAATCAAATCTTTTAGAAAATGTAATTGACTTTCAAAATTAACAAAAGACGCGTGTTGGGTCTCCCATACAACGAAGTTTTGGCAAGTCAATTTACATGATACATGCCAAACAACTGTAGAAATCACTCACTCAGGCTAGTTGAAGGAATTTTTAATGCTTAGATACCACTGAACGGCGGCTGTCACCGTACAAAAATAACCTACGGTGGAGAGCTTACCTTAGTTATCACTCTTGCAGGCCCTCGTGTGTCTATTTCTGATGTGTGATTACGAGAAGCAGACCCGCATCCCGCCGAAAATTCCTCCGCACTTCATTGACGAAAAAATGGCAGGGACATTTATGGGAACTAATTTGAAAAAAAATTCTGCAACGCACGTGCGCACATAAATGTAGGAACGACAAATACATGTCGGCAATATTTACGGAGGAGCCACCTCCAGACCCCCTCGTTGAAGAAACTCTTGGTAAAGAACAAAAAGCTGTACAGTCCAGCTCATGCCTCATAGCCTGTTTTCAGTTCCTTCCTTGTGCTGCATCCTAATGATATTTTAATATTCAATAAAATAGTACATCCTAATGACATTTTACCGAAAAATTAACGCGTGGTTAGGGAGCTTCTAAAGTTTAGCATCACTCACACAGTCAGCAGCAACGTCTACCTTCACACCGAGCTGCTAAATTGCCGTTTCTTCGATGTGCCAGTATTTCGTCTACCGAGAACTTTCGTAGTGCATTGTCCCGGGCTTTAATCAATATTGAGGATTTTTGTATAAACTTTGCTGGCAAAAAACTGCTTTTTCCTTTTCATCGTTAAAGCACAGTAAATTTGTTCTCAGTCACTGAAATTGTGCATGATTATTGTTTTCTGTGACGACGAGCAATTTCCACACTTCATATCGGAATTCATCAAACAAGCGATAAAGAGGTGTTCGGGATGCTTTCTAAGCACAATCTTGTACTTGTAATTAGTGAAGGAAACTGTTGTATATGAGTTAAGGACCAGGTATACAATACAGGTATTATACATCTGATACAAGAACTAATTGTTGAGCGCCACGAGGCAGTTCTTCATTTCACTCTTTGATCAACAATTCATCCCATAATCTAAGAAAAATTTGTTGTCAAAAATTTTTTTTTTGCAGCAAAGCAGTGTTCTTAATTCTATCTTCTGAAGCTGTCACCTTTCAGTGGAAACATGGTAGCTAATTCAATTCATTCAAAAGATGTACATTTCACAAGGTAAAAAGCAGTATATATCTGCGTCAAGTGCGAGCCGGAAAATAAAGATAGTCTCTTTTGCCCTTTGCAGGGATCAAGCAGAACAGACTCCTTCTTTCATCAGAAGCAAAAAGTTTTCACAAAAACGAAACAGGAAGTCATCAATAAAACTGTATTGCAGGGAAAAGGTTGAAAGAGCTCAAAACCATTTATTTCTATTTACGTATTGTGAAGTGATCGAAGTGAAAAGATCTTCGGATCTACGACGCGAGTGTGAGCTTGGGAGAGGGGGAGAGCAAAGCCATAAAATACAAAGTGAAAAACAATATCCGGAAAAGCCTCGCCATTGCGGCTCAATTAAAATCTCGAATACCGGTCCTAAGAGGCTTAATAAAATGCGCACAGCAGAAGCTCAGGTTATACAGAAGTTTGCCAGTCAATTTCGCATCAATCAAGGCTGGCGTCGTCCTTCGAACATGTTACCTGCAGAAGTTTAAAAAGGTTTAATTGCCTGGAATAGGAAGGGGAGAGAAATTGTCTCTGCTGGAGAAGTTTTGGACATTATGTGTCTCCCTCTTGTGAAGTTCCTTTCCTTCTGATGTCAGTGAAAAGGAGTTCGACAAAAATTAAAAGATGATTCAGTTCCAAAAATTTATTTCCGAAGAACGTCTGAAATTCTTCGGAAATTTACAACGATGAAAAATGATATTACAAACTACCATTTCAGTGGAGTTGTATTTTACTTTTCAGAATCGTTTTAATCGTACATCAAAATTTTAGGTTGAAGAAATGTTATTTGCAATATTGTTGCCGTTGTTCATACTAATTTTGTTACATACAACCTTCAAAGGGTTCCTTACAAACTATTTTAGAATGAAGTTAAGACATGAATATGGAATGAAAAACAGTACCACTTCATCGAGCATATCCCAATCCAGAAGTTTGAATATTTAAAAAAATGTCGCATTAAAATTAATTACAGTTCAGAAATGTGTTTATTTGTTCTGTATAATATACAAATGGATAAAAAGTTTTCCACAATATTGTTCAACATGCAATCAAAAATCTCTTCGCACAAATTGTATCTCAAGTATATATTTTGAATGATTCCTCGCAAAATTCACTTGCCAGTACCGCCGGACCAGCACGCTGGATTTTTCCAGTCAGTCCAGGGGCCAGCGGTCTTTGTATTCTCACAAGTCTGTCCTCCAGTCGTTACATCGACGTCTTTGTCCACTCGGTCACCAAAGAGAGGTTATCATCTCGCTCAATCTTGAAGTGTTATTCTTAATCTTGCATTTACTGGCAGGTGAGACTACCGTCCTCGCAGCAGGTTGGTGTAGCTAACTTTAAGAATGACTTGCAAATGCCCGCATGTGTGTTTTTGCCTCCTACTTGGCCGTTAATCTCACTCACTATCATGTATTGCTGACTGATTTAATCATGAGTAATGCATCACTGCATACAAAAAGAAAATACAATCCAAAATAACACAAAATTTGACAAAAGGCCTTAAATAAATTTCGATTAACTCTTCAGCAGGGAACTCAATAAATTAAGGATGAAAATAAAACCCAACAATTTCACGCGTAAATATAATAGTAATAGTTCATCTGTTCCTGGCACTGATACTGATTGACACGCTCCCTAACACGCTAAAAAAATGACAATTTATCTTCCACATGTTGGGAACTTTGACCCATTTACCTGAGCCGCAAGTTTGATATGGTGGGTAATAAATAAGCCTGGGCCTCAGAGCCGTGATCTTTAGCGCAACTTGACGAAGTCCGCCTCGCCAGCTTGACTTTGATCTCATCTTCTCGCGCAAAAACACTTGCTTGATGAACGGGGCCTGAAAAGTGCATGGTGACTGCTAGATTTGCAATTTGTGTTGAAAGATTCACCGAACTTTTAAAGTGATGAATTTAGTAGGAGCAATGACTACATCGGTCTTTTTTCGAAAGTCATGGACCATTTGTTATTGTAGGAATGTATTTAAAGCAATGAATTCCTTTGCAACGTAAATATGGTCTGTTATTTAAATCCAAATAATTTAAATTAAAAGCTTCATCTACACTTGGATTGTCTCTACTAATGGGGTCATCATTAGAAGGGTCTCGAGTGTTTGTTGAGTAAAGAATCGACCTAGAGTTCATTCAAGCTTCTTAGACACAAACAGATATACTTGAATATTTTTTACGAACAAACTCAAGAGTCACTCAGACCACCAATTGTAACATCGATTCTTTGTTCGATTGTAAACTTCCAGCCCCGTTCCAGGCTTCTCTGTAGGAGTATAAATTGAAGCATGCACGTCCTGCACCAAGTGCGGGTTATGACCGCGCATACTATTGGCTCCAGGGAAACTATGCATCGCAGTCGGAGATCGAACTTCAGGAATCAGCGACGATACTTAGAAATCCAACATTCCCGGAAACTTTCATGGGGATAAAATATTAAGCGGAACTAAGTTTTTATTTTGAAATCAAGCAAAACTAAGTATTTATTTTTGATTCGAAAATATTTTAATTTCCCTCCAGACTTTTTTAACAAAACCAGTTTTGACAAGTTACTTCAACTCTAACTCATCAACCTAAATCAACCTATGGCTGATATTTTTTTTTCGCTTAAAATCTCACTTGGCAGGGGTTTTGAGAGTTTCTTTTACATTTTATATGAGCGTCATTCGCTTTGCGGGATTTGTGCGGATAGCATTCCAATTTCATTGAAATTTGGCCGATGATCCACGACTGCAATACAATTTAGATTTCTTTGGTGCGAAAAACAAGGATGCAACGAGAGTTTAATAAAAAGTTAAAACAAAAACTGCAGATATAGTTTAGACAGATGCCTCGTCTAAGGCACCATAACTCCCGATGAATGGTCTCCAAAGCTGCTTTATTGGCCTTGAGTTCGATAATGCTGCTGATCGTATCATACTAACAGACCTCAACTTCAGGCTTACAGTCTTCTTACACTAACCGGTTTACTCGATAATGTAGTGACAGAAGGAAAAGAGACCGAAATTTGTCCTAATATTATCAGTCTATCACAGTGAGGGTCATGAGGATCTCCAAGCACTGATGTGATATTGTCGGGACAGTTTAGCTAAATACTTCAGAACTGAGAAAAGTCAGCGATGTACATTGAATTTTTTTGGTGAGTTTCAAACTTTTATTTCTTAAAAGAAATGAACAGAATAGTTCCACAGCAGGCAGTTTTTCTTTACTGCCAAAACATTTCAAAAATGCTGTGAGAAACTTAGTGTCACATGAAACTGACATCTTAGCTATTTTCTTAGAGCTAAAGCTTGTATTTAATTCAGTAGTATTGCGGTTTTTTTTCTTCAGGAGTGTTGTATTTGTAGATTTACATCCTATACTCGCCTGAAGGATTACTTGAAGATTAGAGCTTTGTAGTTGACGAAGTAGAAAATAATTTCTGGCACACTCCATAGGCTCACCTGATCCGGGCTGTCATAGCGACTACCCTACGCTCAAGCGCCTCACCCAAAGCACAGATTATGATTAACGCGCTCATCGCCGATTTACCACTGGGTAAATTGATCATTTACGTATCACTGTGAAAGAACAACCTTTCAATTATTTCAACATCTTTTTTAGAAGAGTTTGAAGCATACGAGGTGAAATATCAGCACGCGATTACATTTTCGCACTTCTTAGGAAATATACAGTTTTTTCAAGCAATATGGTCGTTTTTTAAACTCTGCTTCTTACAACCTTACTTAACATGAACGTGTTAATTAGGTACATCGCACACCTCTTGGCTAAAGGACTGTTGAGGTAAATAATTCACTTGTTAACGAAAGCAGAGTTAGTAGCACCTTTTTGAATAGCGAATTGCTCTGAGTGAAAAATAGCTTTGGCACTCAAGACCGACAAGGATTGACCATTACCAGCTGTCTGGTTCAATTACTGAAGTTTAGAAGCTTTAAGTGTTTTTTGTGATAATTTTGAATTGCAAATTTATGCGATGATTTTGAATGTGAGAAACTGCGATGAAAATTTTGTGGAGCTGTGTTAGCTTGAAAACTAAAATAAGAGATGTGTACTTTCTTCAAATCTGATTACGCATTATGTACCTATTGTGGTGATTTATGCTCTCTAATTCCCGTAGATTGATGTTTCTCAGCGTTGGTTCTATGCGACTTGAGGGCAGCCCATGCAACTAGAGCAGTAGTTCTTAACCTCGGGGCGCACCCCCCTGAGGGAGATCGAGCCTCCGTAGGAAAGTCTGATTTTTCCCAGTAATGTTTTCGACATAAGAGTGAACTTTCACTGTTGAATTTGTTTGAGGACCTACTTACAATATTCTTTGTTGTGAGCTCTTATTTACCAGTCCATCTGCACACAATTTCCCCTGACAATTCTTAAGGGGGGCGAGGGAGTAAAAAGGTTAAGAACCACAGAACCATCGTGCTAGACAGGCTACTGCTTGGCTTGTGCTGAACGTCGTCACTTCAAGCGTCGTAAATACTTAGGTATTTGACCTTGCTGCCAGATTGGCGGGCGGTGCATTTCGGACGAAACAAATGCTGCTTTCAAGTGCAGAACTCTGCTCCTGTACTTGAAATAATTGGCTGAACAAAAACCATGATAATGTGTATAGTAAACCTGAAACCAAATAAATATTGATCGGTGTAAACAAAAAACAGAAGAAAAGATTACTTTGAACGTTTTTAAGTCTTCTATTTTGAATAAAATTTATTAAATTAAAAACCTGGTGAGGTCATTGAAGTTTGATGGTATGGTAAAAACATTTAAAGAAAATCTGACTTTTAGGGAAAATATTGCAAATTTAATTTCTATTACAAATGTATTACACTAAAAATTATGGGATTTGTTTAGAATTTCCCTCCATATTAAACTGAACTAAAAAGCTTAACGCGAAAGTTAAGTCGAATTACAATGTGGTAATCGATTTCATTTCTACAAGTGACGATTCTGCAAACAAACAGGAGTGTGACGCACAATGTCTGTACAGTTCGTCTTTTGTACGTTGAGTCTATGATCTATAGATCCTCGAATTGAATGAAACATATCCCACTCGAGGACTTTACATAGAGGATAAACATAGTCGACCTCCTCCCCTCTTTTTTAAAACTTGATTCTGGGATTATTCATGGGTTTGAGTACAAGAAAAATGTTCGGTACAGAACGTCTCGTGATTCACCTGCTAATTCGTTCTATGTACTTACTTCTATAGGTAGAGCGAAATTTTAGTGATGCTTTTGCGAACGTTTAATGAACAGTTTGTACAGATATCATTTCCGCTCAATATTTTATTGAGAAAAAATTTATAAGGAAAATTTGTAGACACTTGCTTTTTCGAACTGGAAGAATTTTATTATACATCTACTTCATCACCATACGCGTACACTTTCATTCCGATTTCCATGATTTGTAAGCCTCACCATTTCTTCCTTCTCAGACCGAAGTTCTGCGTACTGCCCCTTTTTTTGCGCCATTTCATCTATTTTCATTAAACTGCCTGTTCACTGGCCTTTAATAAATATTTTTCCTCACTAATATTTAGGCGACTTGTTAGGTTTTCATGCTCAGTTCTATGATCATCTTTGTTTCCCGGGCTTCAAGATTGAATACGACGATTTTAATTAGGTCCTTCGATCTTAATCAGCCCCTTAGTACCCCAATTAAGTTTTAATTCCTGGACAGGGTTGACATGGCTAATCAGGTGTCTCATTATTTCCCTCATCCAAGTTTAATGAGGCCACCCATTCTAATTTTGTTCGACGATTCCTGAGCGACACCCCGACGTCAACACTGAGGTCAGTGTCGAGCCTTCAGGAAGTCCCATTTATTTCTCATGGCAAACAATTAGCTCGTCTTGAATAATTTATGCATTCCTCTTTACGTTACGCAGTTGCTGCTAATCGAGCTCGCGAGCTCCTCTCTTGACGGAAGAATAGCTTAGCTAGAAAATCAGTGCCTTCTAGAGAGAGCAGAAGATTGTATTGGTCGATAAAGTGGTTGTAAAAAATATTAACCATATAAACGAAGCTTAAAACCTCCCATACGGGCACTTTTTATTCATATTTTTTATAGGTATAATGAAGCGGTTCAATAATTTTTAAAGTAGCTCACGCCCAAAAAATAAATGTTTTTTCCACAAATTCATGGACTCTCTACATTGCAGGGGGTGGCTGAGGGTTGAACTTGAATTTGAGGATTGAAATTGAAGGTTGAACCTGCTGAGGGTTGATTTGAAATTCATTTAGCAGGTTTCGAACACCCTCACATCAACGAAATGGTGAATGTCTTACTCATCATCACGTATAAATGATCATCAGTATGCAGTAATGTGAGTACTGAATGACACTCATGCAGTACTGTTTCCGAAATTGGGAGGAAAATCCTCATGCATGTGCTGCTATAGCGTGAGGACTACCGCCATGTATCGCCTACTCAGGTGCAGTTTGAGATGTACAAATTAAGTGTCTGTCGCTAAATTAAATGTGCGGAAATTAGTAATATCAATTAATAACTTAACCTTATCTCACTCTATAGTACCAGCTAGAGGTAGATCTCATCCTATAGTGTGGTAGACCTCACGCTATAGTACTAGCTAGAGGTAGATCTCATGCTATAGTGTGGTAGACCTCACGCTAAAGTACTAGCTAGAGGTAGATCTCATGCTATAGTGTGGTAGACCTCACGCTATAGTACTAGCTAGAGGTAGATCTCATGCTATAGTGTGGTAGACCTCACGCTTCAACAACACCTATCCCCATTTCTATGCGAATTAAGGAGTACACGTGCTACCGCTTAAGGAAATAACTTATTCAGTCTCAGTTCTCCACTGAAGAAGCCAGTAAATGACCTATAAATTGCCGAATTTAATCTGAGAGCGTCCCTACAGGGCCTCGCTCACTAGATTGGAGATTATTTAATGGATGCAACACACGCGCACATTTGGAATAATCACATTGGGAAAACTTTTTTACTCAGATAATTGATGATGCGATGAGGCGACTCTTTTTAGTTATCGCATAACAAGATTAAGTAACTTCATTTCAATTAGCATTAGTTCCTCAAGTTTCAACAAATAATGCATCAGTAACTCCTTGCTTTAGAAGCACGTAAACTCATGCGCATACAAGCTGCAGAGTAAACCAAGGTACACTGATTTAAAAAACTAGCAAAGCTCGACGCGTAACTGTATTTCTCAGTAGACAGCATCTGACAAATTAACCATGATAAGCTGACTTCATGTTCCAGAGAAAATCTACAGAAAAATTCCTGAGATTCCTGTCACGTATACACGATGTTTTGCATCTCACCTTGAAATTCCAACACAGATTTGAAAGGTCTGATAGCGATGTTGCGGCACGACCGCCACATTGGAATACGGACGGAAAAAGCGTATTGAAACGTTTATGCCGCACAATTAGTCCACACAGTCATGGGGGAACACTTTTTTCAAAAGGTAAAATAAAATTCTACCCGAACTGTTTACCTGGCACATAGCTTTAGAAGACTATAGTTTTACGATGAGCGTTTTTATAAAGAGAGAAGCCCAATCAAATAAATTGTTTTGAGCCTTCAGTAATAAATTTTCCGTTTGCCTATTATAGGAAGGTGAAAACTGCACGGAAGATGTGCGATAAATATGAGTAAGTACTTTAAAACTGCTTGAAAAAGAAGTTGAGAAATGAAAATGGAATGTAAAACAGCACGGCTTTCTCCATGGACAATTTTTGTATTTTACACAAGATCTTTGCACAGATCTTTGCCACGTTTGCATGAAGTTGAAAATTTAAAGATAACAAATCCATGAGTTGGGCAATAGTGCGCAAACTTTTTTACGCAATTGCAGTTTCTAAAATCGTAGCCATGCTTCACGGACCTCAGCGATCCCTTGAACGTTTTTTGGAAGGAAACAAAAGAGAGTTTAAAAATTCAAATTTTGAAGCTTATTTAAAACGGCTTTGAAGACTACAATAATCAAGGCATTAAATTGAGATGCTACATAAATTTTATTTCTTCTTCAAGATAGACAAAATTCTTCCTAAGGCTTTCTGCTTTGCGTCATAACACTTCTGGTCATCCTACTTAGCTGCTGCAAGACGTTGGGAGCCATTGCTGTCCAATTTCTTACTCTGTAACTTTATAATGGAGTGTGAACTTTAGAGCTTGCCCATTTGCCAGACCCTCGGCATAATCTGCTTCTTCGTAGCGAAGGGAGGAATACGTTGGGTGAACATCGATTTGATGCGGGAAAACTTTTAGAAAGCTCCACTTTACATCATGAAAAATATTGGTTAAGTTATCAATAAAAAGTACCCATACGGTAAAGTACACTCGAAACAAGTGCTTGAAAATAATTACAGTCAAGACCTCCAGAGAGAGTGGATAATGGACATTCATGAGGATTGGTAAAGTGGCGCATAATATTCACCGGGCGAGGTCAGGCTTGTGCTGCTCTCGTCGCCCAGCTTAAATTGCGCCATCATGCGCCGGCAGCAAGAACTTCGCTTAAGCTCGCGCGATCCTAACGGTCTCTCCTTTTAACACTTTGAGACTGTGGCAGGTTAAGTTCAATATTCAACTCAAATTTAAAAAAAATTGTAGTAAGCAACGTTGAAAGTAATAAACATTAGCTACATCGCACCTTCATCTAGTTTTATTCAAGTATTTTTGAAATTTGAGTTTGTGACTACTGGCCGATCAGCAGAATTACAAAACTCTCTCAGTGAGAACCGGTGGCTCACGTCGCAGCCAAAGGATTAACCTTCACTTCGAGCCAAGTCTCCCACACTGGCCTGTTTCTGGGAAGAATTCTCCAATTTTGCCTTTTTCCGATAAAATTTAGCCCTATAGATAACTTGATCTCTTGCAGCCTGTCAGGGTTGCTCTAGGTGCTGAATGATCTTTATAGTTTATTTGCATATTTTATTTATAAGATGACAAAATTGAATTATTCGGCCTTGTCTAGATCAAGCTCCGATCCATACAAGTCTGGGCTGCTTTGCCTTACCGAGAAAACCACACTGAAAATTAATTTGCTATTTGGTTTTAATGTATGTCATTCTGAGTCAATAATTATTCTACACTTTATTTTTGATTCTGTAAAACGTACATACAAGTTACTAGACTGGTTATTTTTATTCTAAACTATTATTAGCGAATTCCGATTCCAAGTCCCAAACAATTATTAATAATCTGAGAGCATATAACGCTTCTTTTGAACGTATTCCGGGCACGGACAAAATGCATTGAGTGAGAGCAAAATATATTGACGCTCAGTCTTGTCTGGGCTCGTGGGCCTAATTTGCATTTTCTACGCAGGACTTTCATAAGATATTGAGAGCGTCGCTTGGGATCGCGAACTTTATGTAGGCTTCAAAGGCGCTGCCTATGAGGCTCAACAAAGCCCGGCCTTGCAACACGTAAACGGACCTCCGTCTCTTTAGAGCTCTTCTAAAATTCCTTTTGTCATGTTGCAGCGAGGGGCAAAATTGCTCGCATGCGTGAAAATATGCTTAGCAGGTCGTGTTTGATTTTAATCAAGAGACATCAAACGGAAAATTAAATTTAGGCTCCTGAGCCGTTAAAATAATAAAGGTACTAACATCTCCCCAGCAGCGCCAAAAGCAGTGATCGACTGATGAACAAGTGAACAAGTACGCTCATTGAGGCAAATTTTGACCTTTTTAGACCGTTAAGATGAAAAAGGTATAAGTATCTCCCTGGCAGCGTCAAAAGCAGTGATTGACTGATGAGCAAGTGAACAAGCACGCTCATTGAGGCAAATTTTGAGCAAATATCAAATGAAACCTGTCAAATAAAATAAGTATGGTATCGACATGGTGCTCGTTGGAATTGACGTTTTATTACCGAAAATTTCATCGTTATAAGTTTCGACTGACAGTTTAAATGGTAAAATCAATCATTACTCCACTCCCTTCGTTGTCTGCAGACAGTGATCCTTAGTTAACTAAAATAAAAATATAAAAACAAAAACTCAAAGATTGAAATTTATTCACTGAAGCACGGTGAGTTTGATTACAAAGTGAACATTATGAAAAATCGTATAAAGCAGCAGGCATTGAGCAGCAGTGAACGTATAGCACACGTCTGAAATTGTTTTAAAAGAGCTGCTATGTCTTAAATACGGTAAAGTTTTTCTAGTGATGAAAATCAATTTCTGAAAAGTACTCTGAAAATAGAGTTATTGGTCGTATGTATAATTGTAAATACCATCAGATGAGACAACGAATTTATTACTGATCTCAGTACTTCTCGAATATTGCATGGAGAACTTTGAATAAGTGGACGAGTGCGTCCATCCGCTTATTTTCCATTTTAGTTTCTACCACTAAGTATGACAGCGTTGATGATCACGCCATGTCTTCCTGCATTTATAAAGCTTAGCTGTCTTCAAACTAAGCTTTGCATCTGAGTTTCTCTCTATGAGTTCCATTGCTTGATACAACCTTGCTGCAGACATGACATCATGGTATGGACCATAAAAGGTAACCCAACTTTACAGGGAATGAATATAATTTAATTCCGTTATTTTTAAATTAGGTGGAAAAAAATGTTTTCCCTAAAAGTGTTTACCCAAGTTAAAATTGTTTGTATCAGTAATGAGATAAATAATTGTTGTTGAAATGTGAGTTCTACGTGGCAGTTTAATGAGGTCATAAATGATACAAAAGTTAAAGGGTCATTGTAATATAATTCTAAAAAATGAGTTATAACGATTTAAATAAAAGTTTCTTTCAAGAAATCTCTGTTCGAATTCATTTCGAGTTTCCTTTCAACTTTTTGATCTCGAGTAGACGTTGATGATGAAATGCGTCGCTCCTCGTTGGTTGCGTAACGATGGGTTCAGTCACTTGAAAATTTACATTTCAAGGCATATTTTCAGACGACTTGGATATTCACATTTGTAATGATACCTAAAGCTGTGTAGCCAGGATACATATCTCTGTGGGTCATGCAACAAATGAAATTGAAATTTCCTAATCCAAAATTATTACCATTTAAAGTTGGGTTGAAATGAAATGACGTTAACATATTAGTCCAAAGTTTTTGTTTTCGTTCACAGATGAACGCCCAGAGTCTCACAATAATTCGACTATTTCCTTTTTTCTTAACTTACAACTGGCTCATAAATTAGTAATTGCTTCATAACGATATTGATTATGGCGTTAGTTTTCTTAACGGAAGAAACTTGTTAGGATTAAATGACTCTGGATGCCAAATTTTTCCTCTCCTCAGTAATGAGTCTTTGAAAGAAAATGTTGAAAGTCTACGCTTTTGAATTCACATTAGAAATAAAAAAGAAAGATGAAATATATTTTAAAGCTGCTTGCCTGAAAATTTAATTTTAGTTTATTAGATCAAGCCACAACAGAAATCTGAGTTACAGCAGTTGATTTGAATGCGTCTTTAAGCAGTAAAAACTCTTATATGCACAAGATTATAAAACTTCATAATTTTATGCTCTATTTTAATCGCCGGCGCATCTTAAAGCTTTAATAATGATCACAATTGAAAGGATCATTATTGCAGATTACTATAAAAATGCGTCATAATTATTTTATACTTTGACTTTGAGGAACTCAAATTTGAATTTTATGAAGGTATAAAATAAACGTAAATAAATAGAATGTCCTTATTCTTTTATCCCCGATTTCAGAAAGTTAAAACTGACTCTCATCGAACTGTTTCTGAAGAATAGTCATCAATGAGCAGTAAAAACTTAACGAAATTTCCTGCACTTGCTGCCAGAGACATGAGATAGCTCGGATGACTTATCAACACTATTTTCTTGATTTCAAATTCTGGTTTAATCCAACGATAGCCTCTTAAGCTTAACTTTGCAAATAATTCACGAGTTCCATGAGCGAACCATGACAGTAGTGTTTGGTAGACTATCGAACTAATAGTTTCACCTGCTGATTACGAAAAATGAAGTCCAATTTCAGATTTGTTCCTCCAACAAGGAAAAACTGAATCTTTTACTTCCTCTCTGTGTATCATTTCTTACGGCTTCCAATGGAATTTGTTTGATTTTCTACTCAGGTTGCCTTGACAACGAGTTCTCGTGTGGCAACTCCTGCATAGACGAGCTGCTCGTGTGCGACACCAAGCGCGACTGCGCTGGAGGCAGCGATGAGCTTGGCTGCGGTGAGTTACTTCTACGTGACGCCGATCAGGGAATTAAAATCGTTCCCTACGTATCAAGGACATTGCCTAGGCAGTACATGAATTGGTTTACATTTTAAAAACAGTAAAGATACTCCAGACTTTGATGCTTCCAAAAATACCAGTGCTCCAGAAAGGGTTTCAATTTATACGTGTCATTTCCTTATATGTTGAAAGTCTATTGAACAGTATCTTGACCACGCTGTCCTCACCTGCCCAGAGCACTGGCCGTGTCTGCTAAACCACTTTAAGTGCGGCAACGGCTTCTGCGTGCCGGAAGACGACGTCTGTAACTTCGTCGACGATTGCGGCGACGCTTCTGACGAGAAAAATTGCGGTGGGTTTCTTGCCCGCAAGTTAAAAAGAACTTGCCCGCAAGTTGAAAAGAACTTACCCGCAAGTTGCAAGGAACTTGCCTGCAAGTTAAAAAGAACTTGCCTGCAAGTTGAAAAGAACTTGCCTGCAAGTTGAAATGAACTTGCCTGCAAGTTGCAAAGAACTTGCTTGGAAGGTAAAAGTTTGATGAAATATTTTGATGCGGAGTTTTTACATTTGGCACTGGTGCGAATGTTTATTTTCTTTTTCTATACGCTTTTATTTTGCTTGAATTGAGTTATTTTACATGAAGGGATGAGGAATGTAGAAACAAGTTCTCGATCCCTCGTGATTGATAAATGATGCAAAATTTTTAACGAATAAAGCTATCATTTCAGAGTTTTCATGTGCAGAACTAGTAAATTTCTTAGAAAGGAAAGAAAAATTATTTGCTAAAATTGGCGTCACGCAATTGAGCTCAACTCTGGCTTCGACTGCAGCAGCCTATCACCTGAACTTCGAATCGTTTCACGCACCGAGTAGATTTTGCGATGAATTGCTCCCTTCAAATGGTCAAAATGTGTACCCAATCGATTTGACCTTTTTTTGCGGATAACCTCAAGAAACCAACCACGAACAACCAGAGCAGCGGGCGAAATCATTTTCTCAGTAAAACTATTGGCAATGTTTCTTGGGTACATTTCTTCATTCATATGAGTAAAGTTACTTTTAATTTTAAGAAAAAAATCAACATGAATTCACCATATTTTTTAGAGCATCGCGCCCAAATGCTCTTTCATCTCATAGCAAATGTTTTTATTTCTATAGTCAGTTGGTAAAGTTACCAGAAATTTAAAGGAAAAGTAAACATGAATTGACCGTATTTTTTAGAGCATCGCGAGTGCTACGCCATGGAGTTCAAGTGCGAGAACGGAGAGTGCGTGCGGCCGAAAACGATCTGCGACGGAGGCCGTGACTGCACCGACGGCTCCGACGAATCGCAGTGCGACGAAAGTGAGAAATAGATTTATACTTATATCTCACAGCTAAGATTGCAATTGGTAATTTTTTTGTAATAGATGAAGCACGTGAATTTGTCGTTACATATTGTGTAAAGATAAATAAAATCAATTGATGGCTAACCCGCTGCTGAAATTAAATTCTCGCGTATGATTTTGCTCGCTATTTCATCATTGTCCTCACATGTTAAAAGTAAACTGATAAGCGTAAATTTTTCCTTTTTCATCTGATTGTCGTGTTCCTGCAAACTTTGTCTCTCTACACTTGTTTAAATAAATTTCGCAATATCGTCGTCCTCTTTCTAAATGAGTTACATGGTTCATTTCTTTCTCCAGTTAAGTTATTTATAGGCGTAGAAAAAATCTTGAATATTGAAATACAATGAATCTGAAACCTACTCCTTGAATGTTTAATTCGCTCGTTTTTTTTGCAGAACCTGCTCAAGCAAACGGCAATAAAGTTCTAAGTCGAGATTAGTTTTGTATTTAGTTCTCGGTGAGTGAAGTACCTTAGGTGTTCGAGTGCAAATTAATTCACTAAATTCATGAAGTTTTCAATAAGCAAATTAAACTGAAGAAAATATTGTGAATAGACATTTGCATCTGCCTATAGTCATATTGTCGCATATACCTTAAAAAATTGCATCTGGCTAGAGTCATACTGTCGTACACACCTCAAAAATTTAGATTCAAATGCACAGCAAAATATTTTGAAAGTAATGCCATTTATTGCGTACATACGCAAAAATTTCCTATTCTCAAAATACCAAATAGGCTTCTTGCAAGCTTTGAAGGAAGCCTGTAGGAATCTGACTTTGACAGTGGCCTGAATTTCACGTATGAAGTCTCACAGCCCATGGGAGGCAGACGGAGCGCTTTGAAGCCGCAGAGCACGTATTTCATTTCCACATTTTCTTCAAAAAACAAAAACAAAATGCGCTGTGGAGGACGTTGGGGTCACAGGCTGTATATTTTTGGAGTCACTTCCTTAACAATTAATTCTATTCTGTACTTTTTTGACAATTTCTTGCTTGTTCCATTTGATACAAATTACGTCTCTGATTTCTCAACTGTAGTTGACTTCAAAACCAACAACACATAATTTGAGGGAGTTTGATTATATTTATTTCAGCTATTTCATTTCGGTGGATAAATAAGGTCACATAGCTCAGAACGCAGCAAAATGAGGTGAGAATCACGCAACCACGAGTCCAGCTCTCGGTCGTTGTGATTCTTCAGAAGACTTTCCTCAGGGGACATTGCTATTGTATCTATGGGAATTAGCAGTCCCAGGGGGAAAATGTGTGGGGCCCGAGTTGAGAGCTAGGTAGGCCTTCTTTTTGTTTAAATAAAAATGAATTTTTGCTATGTTAAGGACCTCTTTTTTCGGTTCACTGCTGTCCTGTTTTTCAGCCCCTACTACTTTCTTCTTCAACTTTCCTCTCATTTCATGTAATTCTTTTTCAGCTTACCGTTTTTATGCACCTTGTGCATGATACCACGTTCCCTTAACTCCATAATAATTGATGCCTTTCTCCTGCTTCTTTTTGAACATCTTTCTTGTGTTAAGTGATTCCAAAACTTTCTTATAATCAACATATCAATTTTTCAGAGGACTTTGTGGTGTGCGCGTCGGGCCGACGTATGCATCGCCACTTTTGGTGCGACGGCTGGCCGGACTGTGACGACAACCACGCCGACGAGGCTCACTGTGAGTACAGGGCACGGTAGAGGAAACAAGGCAGAGTCATTTCTTTGGGGAAAATACATCTCCTTTCGTTCGGCTAGCCAAAAGAACGGCTTTATTTCGAACATCCCTTATTACGTCACTGTTGCGCCATGTCGTTAGGCCAATAGTGGTGCCAGATTTGGGGCTAACTGTAATATGAGCACTGCTATTGGTACGTTGCAATAACGTCAGCATTGCCACACGGTCGACGAAAAAAAAAATTGTTTGACCCTACTTTGATTTTCTACCGTGGTAGAAAAGAAAGAAAGAGAGAAAAACAGTTAATTTCCAGTAAAGTAGATACAAAAAGCACACAATTGGTTTATAAAATATCTTAAAGCAGGTATCCTTAGCAGATACAATCGCGTGGGTCGTAATAACCATGTCACTAGTAATACACATAATACGCGTCCAATTTTCCTTACTTTCTCTGTGTTTAAGAATTTTGCTGGCTTTTGGTTTATGATTAAAGTGGTCTACCCAATTCTCTTGCGATGTCTGTTAGACACAGTAATCAAAAGTGCAATTTTGCACAATGAGTGATACATTTCACATCAAATGTGGTGAAAAAAATTTGGGGTACATCTGGCGCGGTATCTTGCACCACTACCGCAGCTGAGTGCAGCAAGTTATGAACTCTCAAATGCCTTAGCAGTCAATATCAGACACACAACTGTTCTTTCACCGCCGCAAGAAAAGGTTGTACACAATCCTCTGCAAGTTAAACGTCATTAGTCATTAAATATAAATTTTTAGATGCCACTGAAACCTCCCAGCCTCTCTGGTCGCCAGTGCAGTAATTGACAGTTGAACTGCCGCAGGTGGTAACTGCACAGAAGACGCAGTGCGGTGCAGTACCGGCAGGTGTGTGCAGTTCAGACAACGCTGCGACGGCTACTGTGATTGTGTTGATTGTGAGGACGAGGTCCAGTGCGACACCTACTACACCAAAGAAAATGGTGAGTAAATTCTTTTCGATTTGTTACTCACTTGAATTACTTTCCAGGGTGCGGAATTAAGATTGAGGGTTTGGTGAGTAGATTCTTTTCACTTGCTACTCCCTTGAATTACTTTCCCGTTTGCTGAATGAAGATTGAGGGTTAGCAATTTGAAATTGCTGGGACTCTTGGATTGTTCCAGTAGCGTAGATGTGAAGCAACGTGAAACTCCGAGCGTATTTTAGCCGATCAATAAGAAAAGAAATGGAATTACAAGTGTAGTTATGTTTTTGTGACGGTTCAACCTCAACAAAAAAGAAATGAAATTGCTTGCATTTTCGATTGATACGTGGAGGATCATGAATATCGTCCCTTGTCGTGATAGAGTTAATTTTCTCTTCAGATGCAAGTGCGCGTCTGTGAAATGGTTTTGTCTGCCCATGTGTATCTGCATGTTGATGATTCTAAATTTTTTGTTTCATCTAGCTTGAAAACCATTGCCAGACACCGTGTCTAGCCCATATCTTGATTCATGCTTGTCGTACTGCTCATATTCTTATTTGCTAAAAGAGACATAGTTACAAATCTTGAAATTCACCTCATTGCATCGGATCAGACGGAAAAAATGAGTACTTATTATTCTTCAGTATCAATCTTTATTCACTCATACACACACACACACACACACACTCATATTTAACTACAGTGCGTTAATTTTCAAAAATGATCAACAGCTCATCCGATTTCTTCATTCATTTGACGCAGCCCTCTGCTTAAGCGTGCTTTCAGTTCATTACAGGACACTTGGCAAAAAATTAAATCGAAGAAGATTTTAAAAGATTGCTGTTAATTTTGGCCCACCAATGCTATTGAGTGACCTGATATTTAACGCCATTTGTTTCCAAAAGCCATAAGCCAGGCTTTCAGTTATCTCTCGCGACCAATTAAGTCAATCGGTCGATCTGGTTTCAGACCATTGCAGATCAATAGGTCGATCGCTTTGCAGGACCAATAGAATTGGTCTATCCATGCAGTCACAGCAGCGAACCAATATGTTGGTCGATTAGTGCACACAGTCCGGTGAACAGGTCGATCCAGTCTCAAGAGATTGCAGGTAAAACTACAGCGTAAATGCCACAATTCTCATGTTGAGACCCAAGCGAGTCGTGTACATTGGTCTACTATTATTTTGTTTCGAGGTAGCGTTAGATTACACTTCAATTTTGTCATAAAATCGAGTTCATACCTTTCAAAACTTTCGGTCAGGGTTGAATAGACAGCAATTTAAATCTCAGAGTACCCTACTTCACGTAAATGCTGAATTGTTGGTCATCCTAAAATATCTTGGAGTGTTATAACTGTAAAAACTTTAATTTTTAATTCTCGCTGGTGGCACTGACTTTCATTGTCTGTTTCACGAATCAAATTGTCAAATTATAATCTTGCTGTTCCTTTCTCGTGTGTATTATGGTTTTCCTTCATTGTTTGCCAGTTTCGTGGTTCGTATGTTAAAAATTCGTCACAGCTCCACCAACGTCTGATATTTGGCTCCAAGCCAGAAGCATCAACTGTATAAACATAAATAGCTAGTTAACACGGCCCGTCAAAAACGATTGTATTCAAGATTTTCCTTGAATAAGTTTTCCAGATGTGTATAACAAACATATATGTATATCCTTCCTAATTATACTCGCGATAAAAATATTCTTGTACTTGTGTGCGGGTGAAATTTGTCTTCCAGATCCGAATTAAGGTTGAGATAGTACGAGTGATTTCCGACAGAACAATAACGACAAGAAGAGCACTGTTTGACTCGTACACCTGGGAGAGCAGTGGAATTTGGCAACAAGAAATACATTTCTCAGCTCCCACTGACGAGATGTATCGTCTCCATTAAGTCTGTAACACACGTTGGCAATAAAATTACTCTCTACAAACTGGTCATAAACATTAATAATTATCTGAGAGAGACAGTAAGCAAGTTAAATGCAGTTATAACCCTGGCACTAACACATATCAAGCTAATATGGGATGTGAACACCATTATTTTAAGTGAAATAAACAATGAACAAAAGAGCTAATTGTAGTTTACAGGTCACCTGAATTAAAGACACAGAACAAACCAACCCACAATAAGGCTCCATGGCGAATTTTACGTCATCCAAAATAGCGGCAATTTTACAGACAATTGAACGATGACCTCGATAAAAGCTGGTGCAAACACAATGTTTTTATACATAAAGAATTGAACTAAGATTAAGGAAGCCTATTCTGCACAGTACTGAATAGTAAAATAGATTTTCGTTATTTTGCGAAACTCCGTAGAAGAACTCATGTCTATGAAATAGAATCTCCTCGTTTTGCTGTCTCGACGAATATGTTGTATACCTGCAGACACTTCATTAAAAGTTAAAAATATTTTCCCGACAACCCAGTGATTTACAATATTTGAAACCTGTCGTCACTTCGTCATCAGTAATTAGTGCTTGTGTATTTATGTGTGAAGCAGCCTCATTTTGTAAAAATTTTGCCTTACGAGTTGTCATAAAAAATTTTCTTTCCTATTGAACAATGTTTGCATCAGGCGTCGTTGAATAAAAAAACCGACTTGTCTGAGCATCATTCATTCATTCATTCATGATCAGGAGAACAGCTCAAGTACCCACCAACGTTTTGATCATTGCTCGCCTTAGATTCTTTACAATGCAGCCAGATATCACTCAAGTAGAAAAGCGCCGAAAAAGTTCCACTGAGAAGAACTCAGGCTCTAAAATAACTAAACTTTGCAGATAATAAACAAGAGTTGAAGAAAGGAAGTAAAATGCCTCAGTGTTTCGTTAATGATTGTTTTCCACACATTTGACATTGCATGAACAAGTGGTTCAGAAATCTGAGTACATTCCATGATTATTTAGTTAATGAACACTTACTTGGAAGTTGTGCTCTTTAGATTGCTTTGTCAATCTGCGACAAACGTGAAACTAACGTAGTTAAATAAACTTCGACCTGTTTTCATGCATGAGAGAGCATTTGATTTTGGCGTGAGATATCTCCACGTCCTGACCATCTTACCTTGTTAGTAAACGTGATTGGCATTTTAATGCAGATTCTGTGCTAGTTATAGTATGAGATCAGTTTTTCATAAAATTAGTTTTCCACATAGTTAGAAGATTCTTTTTAACAAGTTAGTTGCATTCTGCATAGTCCTCGGTAGTACTTTTATTCTTGGTACAATAAAAGAATTTCTGAATGATAGTAGACAGTTTCATGCAACGTCTGTGTCGGTAACACGTGTCTCGAAAGCTCTCATTTTAATTAAGGATTTGCCCATAGCCGAGTCAAGCGGAAGCTCTCGATTTCAGCCCTTGAGCCAATGTCTTTTTCATTGTCATCACCACGAGGTAGATTGAATGGCCCTTAAATGGACAACCCGTGGGGTAACTATAGCTCTGGCTGACGTTGATGGCATGGCGAGTGTGTAAATCTTGAATATCAAAACTATGCTCCATCTGTGCAGCGTGAGCATAGATTCTCTTATACATTCTCGTGCAGGTATAAGCCTGAATGTTCATTGCATACTGGAATGTATCTCGTAAGCCAGCTAAACCAGCAGAAGCCTCCTCCGAAGTATACTAAGCCTTAGATACAACCTTAGATCGCTATCAAAACTACAAATTGGATAATGAAATAATCCACTATGAAACAACACCAATGACAACACGATTACTAGAACACCACAAACCTGAGTTTTTAATGTACTCAGTGACGATAGGTTCTGACGGAAGGTTAATTAAGGAAATTAGATGAAAATACAGTTGGAGACAAGTGCTTCAAGCTGAAAAATAGCAAGGAGAGATTTCAATACTTGAGAAACTAGGTAAAGTTTGGAGATCGTTCTGGACCAGGTTTCTTAGCCCAACAAGAAGACGAACGACTTCTATGGTAATTGACGTCCCGGGGGTCAATTAATTATTAATACGTTCAAGTTTCAAAGTTGATTTCTTAATATTAATTTAGTTGCTTGAAGCACCTTAGAAAA
Source organism: Platorchestia sp. MABIK (assembly GCA_014220935.1). Lineage (NCBI taxonomy): Eukaryota > Metazoa > Arthropoda > Malacostraca > Amphipoda > Talitridae > Platorchestia > Platorchestia sp. MABIK. The sequence goes on from JACJUY010000911.1 coordinate 65,402, forward strand.
CATGACACGATAGTGTGCAAAATAAATGTAATGAAGTAAAAGCACAAGCACACAAAATCATAAACAGAGAAACAGCAGTGAGTTAGAGAGTAAGAGTCAGCCTGAACTGGGTCCAACGGTACTAGCCGCCGGCCACATCACCGCAACGCGGGCCAAAACTGCCACACGCCACAAAACGTTCATTTAAGTTTTGATCATTGTTCAAAACCAATTAATACCATGTACAAATAATCCATATCCAAGTATTTCATGCGGTGGAAAGGAATACATGAATGAGAAAGATGAAGGCCGGTAATTTTTCTCTTGAGAATATTTTGAGAGTTATTGGGCTGAACGTGTGGGAGTTCAGAGAAACAATAAATAGTAGTGTGAAAAAAACAGAACAGTACAATGAAGTGGAATGTGTTCAATATCGATGAAAACACTGCCGAAGCTCTTTGCTATGGATTATTCGTACATCGCATACTTGTATTTACCCATTTATCCTCTTAATTTTGAAAATACGTACAGAGTAAGAATTTGACCAATTATTAACCAGAGTGATACATGCAATTTTCTATATCGAATCTCAAAACATACAGTTCCCGAATTCCGAATCATTTTCAGCCAATGATGCATGAAATACATTAAGCATCAGCGTTCAATTCGAGTGCAGATTTCGTACTTCCGCGGCCAGCATCTAAAGGGCCTCAATCTCGAATTGCCACCGGCAACATCTGGTAAATAAGATCTAATTTGATACGAGCAATGGCTTCTAATGTATTGAACGTTCGACCTCCACCAATATTAAATTTTAATTCAAGTCATGGGCTGCTACCCAAGATTCCGCAGCCGAGGCTAATTTGCCGTTGAAACATTGATAGCATCAAATCATCGTGACAGCGTGACGCAGTTAATGGTCTAACCTTCAAGATCATATGATGGCTTTATACTCAACCGCAACTGATAGACGGACGTATTCATTCAGTACCGTATTTTTTTCTATGTTATGTGCTGATCGTTAATCATCAAAAGGAAAGAGATCGAAAGTACCAAAGAACCTAACAAAATTAATCACTGTCTTGATAACCCGTCACAAATTCAACCTATGTTCACTGAACGTTCACGATATTAACGTGTGGAGATTGATTTGGAATGTTTCTTTCGAATGGTAGATACGCGTTTGTAAGCCAAGAATGCTTGCAAAAATTAGGCTTGCAACATTTACATTGCTCTCATGGGGGCTGATGAAATTCGGCCCAAAACTGGATAAAAATGTCTGTTTTGTAGCGTCCTACAGAGGAGAAAATATTGATTTACTAAGACATCTTCTATTTTCCTTATTAAGTAATTTTTATAAGATTCACCAGCTATTCAGACTAGAAACTTCTCCATAGAAAACCTAAATAGTATGTAATGTTGGGCTATCATGAGATTTTACCGTTACGCTCACGTAAGATGCCTGTCTAAAATCGCTACAAGATGCTGAAGCTAAGGTAGTTGATAAAATGTTAGGGATAGTATTATTTTATGCATGATGCCAAAATGCGTTGTCCCGACGATATTCCTGTGAATGGGAAAATATTCTTTTAAGCACTGTGGGTCATATTGAGAATAAATGAAAAATGACGAAGGTTACAAATGATATTCCAATGTTTAGCATATTCCGATGAATTTCATTTCATTGAGAAGTTCAGAATTATGCTATGAAATAGGCTAAAACTAACATCATTTTGCAACAAGAAATGAGCTTGGAAAAGATGTTTGCGCTGCCAGTACGCACGACTGCAAGAGCGCGATAAGTAATGAGCTCCAGCAGCGACGACTCAAATCACGGTCTTATCGAAAAAATCCCATTTCTGAAGAGACGCAATTTATAATCAAGAACGAAGATTGCAAAAGCAAATTTGGAGCACCATTACGATTTTTTTGCGATTAAATTAAGGTAAGGAAAACGTTGTAGTCATAAAGATGTCGCTCAAGTTTGGAGAAAAGATGTACTTGCCCATTCTCAGAAGACCACGTCTTTGGAACTTGGCGTCGGGAGCGTAATGAAATCTAAGGGCTGCTTTGCATTTTTTGATCCAGGAAAATTGGGAATAATTGAAGGAATTATCGTTGAATAGAGCTCAGAATTGTGCGATTTCAGAATGCTATCTGCAAAAATCTGCTGAGAGACTGGATCTTTGATCTGAATTACTGTTCAAACAGGACAATAATCCTAAGCACACCGCGAAAGGTAATTCGCGAATGTTTGTGAAGCAACGACATCAAAGTACTGACAAGGTCTAGTTAATGACCGGAATTCAATCCGATAGAAAGTTTACTGAAAAAACTGAAACGTCAGATCCACGCAAGCCGACCGACGTATTTCAACGAATTTAGGGTGCTCCCAAAAATAGAATGGGTTGAGATTGCTCTTGAATCTTCTCCCGTTCTAACCCGTGGATGCACGGTGGGGTCAAATTGATCCAACTAAATTTGAAACTCAAATAACTGTATGCTTAACACTTTGACTGCGACGTGCGCCACCGGTGGTACACGGAGGTAATTTTCATGGTGCTACTGACCGACCAATAGTCGCAAACTCAATTTTCATAAATATTTAATCAAAGCTAAACGTAGGTACGATCCAGTTCATGTTTGCTATTTTCAAAATAGTTTACTACAATTGACTTTAAATTTGAGTTTGACATTGAACTTGATATTTAGTAGTCGCAGTCAAAGTGTTGATCCGTATATTTGAACATGGCTTTGTGACTTCTTCCAAAAAACTGAAACTGGTTAACCTATGTGTGCTTTGTAATTTTAATAAAAAGGTCGGGGTCAAATAGACACGGCGGTGTAAGATTGTTTGAAATAATCTCGTGCATCCAGGGGTTAATAGAACTTACAAGAGTCACCTAAAAGGTGTAAAGACAAACGGACGTGCTACAACTAATTATAAAATCAATGTTTACAAGAACCCAAGTATTTTTGTACATCACGTTTCGCTGAACTGAGCAGAAGTTTTACGAGTCCTGCGCATGCAAAAATTATTCAATTTTTGTTCTGGCGTTGTGTTTGTTGGAGTTGATCGTGTACTTTGTGAAGCTTTAATCGTCTTCAATAAATACATTTAAATAAGTATTTCTCAGCTCAAGCACTTGTTACACCAAACTGTATAAGAAAGCTGCTAAGCTCGCCTTTCAGTAACTTGAATATTTTAAATTGTTTGTTTATTCACGAAATCATCGAAACAAACTCCCAACTGGGTACGACTACCAAGGTTTTGATTAATGGCTGTACAAAATTGATGGCTAGTTATAGAACTAATTGAAAAGTAAATATTATTAAATTGAAATAATAACAATTGGGAAGAAGTGGACACGAAAATGATTTGAAATCGTTCATTTTCAAAACACTGAGATATTTCCGTGATCTAGAAATTTTTCCATGCCCCGTTCAGGTAAAAATTAATTCATAATGATCGCATGAAATGACTTGAAGAAATAAATTTTACACACATCTGGAGTCAGAGAGTTATAGCGAACAAATTCAAGATTAATTATTATTCTTAATGAGCGGTCAAATTTGGCACGGATTGCGCCATCTGTGATGTTTCATTGTGCAAGACATATTCATGAGCAGCCTTGAATATTTGGTTCACATCGTCCTCATTTTTGCACGCAGCGAAGTGCTCTGGAAAATTTGAACTCAACTTTGAACATTACCTATTTAATTGCCTCCAGCATTTGTTAATTCTGCAACACGAACAAGGTCTGATAGATTTAAATTTCACCGGCTCCGTCAGTTATAAGAAGAGTGAAGCGGACCAAATACAGAGTTTGTAGCAAGACGCTAGAGTTTCCTGTAGTTTTGCTTTGTTGTTTGCATCACAGCCAAAAATTGGGGAACGATGTTGACATACGCTCAACTTCCAGAAATAAGGCACTGTCCGAGAATTTTTTTTTCAATTATTATTCCAATAAAAATGTCCACAGGAAAATGCGTGTTGTTCAAGACGCTCTCACGTTACCTATTTTCTGTGGAGAGGAAGGGCTAATTAGACACCCGACCTGTGTCTTGACATGATGTCCAATTGAACAATGCTCAATAAAGACTAGCATTGTTTAATGCACACATTTGTCAAGGACGCAAAACAAAGCATAGTGAGTTACAACTCTTATACAGAGCTTTTTGTTTTATGCGTTTCTCACAATCGCCTGACCGTATGAATAGACGTGCATTTTTCTTTCCCCTTCTGTGTCATGAAGTACAGTTGTATCTTTTTGTATTATCTCTTCCTTCATCAGGTGTAATCATACGTTCCCAAAAGAAAATGAATTAATTTCAAAACTACAAGCATTCCCCACATAAGTAACATGTTTACCACATGTTTGTAAGTATGAACAGGTATTTTGATTTACACATGTTTAAAGTAGATGAAAGAAATTTACGCATGCACAAGTGTATGTCTTCCATCTAATTTGGGGGCGAGAAATCACCATGATGATGTCCGTAATTATCATAGCTGAGATGCATAAGCCGAGTTTCCCTCCACGAGTTAGATTTCACTCGTTTTCCCCTCGCTGCAAGTCAATGCAGTTCTCGGACCTGCGAAATAGACATGTTTACTTTCTGCGACATAAATTTACAGCACCACCGTGATCTCTTTTTTGCCTGTGAGGTAAACTCGGCTCCACCCCTATATTGAATTACCCTTTGTTACTCCTTCCCTGGGAGTTCTCCACTCTTCTACGGAAGGAACGATTTTTTTATTCAGGAGTGCAGGACGGATTGCTGTCTCGTACACAGTAAATATCATGCTATCCAGTGCACATGGTAAATATCCCCACTATCTAATGCACACAGTAAATATCCCGCTATCCAGTGCACACAGTAAATATCTCGCAATCCAGTGCACACAGTAAATATTTCTCTATCTAGTGCACACGGTAAATATCCCGCTATCCAGTGCACACAGTAAATACCCGCTATCCAGTGCACACAGTAAATACCCCGATTTCCAGTGCACACAGTAAATACCCCGATATCCAGTGCACGTGGTGAGAGACATGACGTGGCCGCCGCGTGCAGGCGTGCTGACATGCAGGCGTGGCGCATCGGTGCTGTGCGTCAGCTCGGCAGCGCACCGCCAGCACGACCGCTGCGTCAGGAGGGAGCTGCTCTGTGATGGCGTCAGCGACTGTCGTCGTGGTGATGACGAGCGCCACTGTAGTGAGTGGTGGTGTGGTGGTGAGCTGATGGTGTGGTGGTGTGGTGATGGTGATAGTGGTGTGGTGGTGTGGTGATGGTGATGGTGGTGTGGTGGTGTGGTGGTGCGGTGATGGTGTGGTGGTGTGGTGGTGCGGTGATGGTGGTGTGGTGGTGTGGTGGTATAGTGGTTTGTTGATGGTAGTGTGGTGATGTGGTGGTGTGGTGGTGTGGTGGTGCGGTGATGGTGTGGTGGTGTGGTGGTGTGGTGGTGCGGCGATGTGGTGATGGTGTGACTCTTCAGTTTTCACCTGATGGCATGATGAGACCGCGCTTTAGTTTTTCCCTTTGAGCTTAACGCTGGAGTTCTATCCCCTGCAAACTCCAAAGCGTCATCTCATTGACCATCAAAGCGGGAAACCGAGGTAAAATTGTGCACCATTAACCTCAAAATGTAAATGATGTTTTTGCAAACAAATGAAGCAGAAGCGAGCGCGCCATCCTTTGATCGTGGGTTACTGCATCGCTTCGAACTCTGGCAAAATTAGCAAGGGCATTGGAGCACTTCATGCCTGAGGAACCAGACTATATGTTTCTAAATGTGAACATTAAAGCCTGATGAATGGCTAATTCACTGGCTTTCCTCCATTTGAAAACAGAGTTATATTGTTGGTTAAATTGGGATTTTTTCTCAGCAATATGATTAAAATATGTATGGCATTTAATGAACTTGCCAGCATGGTTCTTGCTTGAAAACATGGTGAGTGTAGGTGAGTGTTTAATGCAAGTTAGTAAGGGCATTTCTCACCTACTTGCTTCGTAATTTTTTCTATTTTTTCCCCAAGACTCGTCGGACTTCTTCGCTTCGAGCTCAAGCGCTCCTGCAGACACTAACGGAAGTCTGACTCCGGCTTCTCTGTGCCCGCAATCCCGAAGTGCCTCAAAAACCCTGAATTCCGACAGCGCTCTCTCGCAAACCTCGGATTTCTACTCATGCAAGGGAGAAGAAAGGAGACTTCCTCTTGGCAAACAGTGCGATTGCGTTGAGGATTGTCTTTTTGGAGACGATGAAGAAAATTGCAGTGAGTAGCTTGCCTCTTTCATTGATGTAGTTACGATTAAGGAATGCATAGACTGCAGTTGAGTCATTCAACACTTGGATTATTTGGTGAGTTCAAAAGAAATAGATGAAAGTGTTTCTGTCATGCTTTATCCTTTCATTGATTCTAAAGAGAATCTGGAGTAAATTTTTTAATTCAAATAGAACAAAAACAGTTGAATGGGGAATATATTGATAATACATAGACTTTGAATGCACTTTTATGTCTGGTTTAAATGTACAGTATGTGGGTTATGGAAATTTGAACAGTTATTGAAAACCGGAAGCCCGAATATAAAATTTTATACTGATAAAGATAGATGAGAATGTGAACGCTCTCGTTTCACGTACCAGTTTCGCAAATATTTTTACTGCCAATTTGGAAATTATTGTAACCAAACTCGTTGAATACACTTTTTCTTTTTTTGTGACTTTTTGTTTTCCATTTTCTGCTAATCACAAAATCATACTGATATTAATACACACGCTCTGATATATTTGCTAAGCGTATAATTTTTTCATAACTAATCGAAACGCTTGACTAAAAATAATAGAGTGTGTGGCAAAAACATATTGCATTTCGCATTAAATTAGCTGGGTTCGCCAATACTTTTCGCTTTAAAGGCTGTCACAAACAAAGCGTTGAAGCGTCACACTCGGTTGTTTCTCATTATTCGGTCTAAACAAGCTATTAAAATCGTGTTTTTCATTCAGTAAAAGTTTCTGTCGTAAATTCTCCTCGCATATTTTTTCCTTCATCGAAGTTATTTTTTCATGCATCGAAGTTATCTTTTCATACATCGAAGTTCGTTATTGGTACAAACTAAATGTTAATCATTTCCTCCTGCTGATGTATTCGATTTTCAGTAAAAAAAAACAGTTCTTTTACTTGCAGGTTAAGATCTGAAATATCAACAGCAATCACCATCGTAGGCGAGCCCTTTGAATAAGTTTGAGAGTTTTATCTATTTTTGAAGTAAATTCGCGTTAGAAAGTTCGCACGTCCATGCGTCTTTTAAAGGTAAAAGTGAATATTTTGTTTAAGGCAGTCAAATTTTAGGCCTCGTACCTCATCCAGAAAAGATTAATCAGCTTCGTAAAATTTTCAGCGACAGTATGTGGTAATTTCGAGTTTCAGTTTAATACTAACAATCAACAGTATACTTGGGTTTAGTTGTCCCATTATTCGAAAAGACCACCGCAATTGCCGTGAACGGAACTTAATTTCGCCAAATGGTCTAGGGAACGGAAATCACCAGCGGTCGTTGCAGGCATTAAGATGTGTTTATTACTGTTCTTTGTTGTGTTATAAAATTAGCGAGGTTGTAAACACGACGGCAGCGATGACTGAGGCAGATTAAGACGCTCGTTTAGGCCGCTAAAATACGTCGCAAGTCACGGCAGGGATCGTAACTGCATCTTAATCATGATTGACTTGTGTCACAAGTCACCGTAACTGCATGTTCATCATGACTGACTTGTGTCACAAGTCACCGTAACTGCATGTTCATCATGACTGACTTGTGTCACAAGTCACCGTAACTGCATGTTCATCATGACTGACTTGTGTCACAAGTCACTGTAACTGCATGTTCATCATGACTGACTTGTGTCACAAGTCCCCGTAACTGCATGTTCATCATGACTGACTTGTGTCACAAGTCACCGTAACTGCATGTTCATCATGACTGACTTGTTCAGCTTAGTGTAGTGTCCATTCGACTGACTTTATATGAGCGATGGAACACAGGGGGAAGAGAATGATTGTGCTGCGTAAATATTTTTATCAAGCGTTATGAATAGAAAACGCAATGATTGAGAATGATTGTGAGAAAGATTGAAAGAATCATTGTGTTGCATAAATATGTTGATTAAGTGCTATGGACAAAAACATAACGATTGAGAATGATTGCGAGAATGATTGAGAGAATGATTGCGCTGCGGAAATATTATATCAAGCGTTATAAATCGGAAACACAGTGAGCATGCATAGAGGACAGTCATGGTGGAAAAAGTGTTGAAAGTGGCGAAACGGTGAAATCTTAAATTGCAGCCACGGGTGTGGATTCTAAATAAAATTACTCAAAATTAGATACTTTCCGCGTGCACCGAAAAATCACACAACTTTAATTTTGTTCGAATCTTGCGAGGAAAATTGTTGTTCTCTCATGTCTTAGGTTCAGCGTTCAGAGTTTAACATTTCACTCCTTTTCTAACGGCAGCGCCAGCTAACTGCAGCGCAAACGAGTGGCAGTGCGACAAAGGAGAGTGCATAGAGCACCACCAGCGCTGCGACAATGTCTTCCATTGCACTGACAAGAGCGATGAAATTGGCTGCCGTAAGTGTGACGCTCCTCCAGTTTGCCTAATATTAATGTGAAGAATTTTGCTTTTTTCCGTTTTTGTTCATGAGGTGAGGAGTTCTGTCAGGCCCTTTCTTCACCAGCGCTCCTTCGACCAAAAAGTTTTCAAGCATTTTTTTTTTATATATATCAAAATCTTTGACAAAGAGTGATCTACTTCATTCTAGGAATTAACATCAGTTTCATTTAGATTTTTTTGCTCTAGGAAAGTTTCGTATTCTTGTTTCATAACGGTCAGGTGTGCAACAACTAGCCAATTTTGGTCAATCGCGTGCAAGAATCAAAGTGCAGGTGGTGTGTCCATCTTAGCCCGTTCAATTCCGCCTTTAATTCTTGTGACTTGTGAGGATTCTCCGAATATTTATCAGAATGTTTTTCTTTTTTGTGGTCCTGTTACGAAATTTTATAAGAATGTGGAAAAAATTTTGCGCACGGGAGATGGACTATGAAAGTTCATTCACCACTGTGCGTTTCAACAGAACTTTAGAAAATTTAATAATAATCATACAAATAATAAATTCTCAGACTCAAATGGAGATTTGCAATGTGTACATTAATAACTTATCGAATTACCTCACATTCAACCTAAATTAAGTTTTCTTGTACCTTAAAATGTTCCAACGGTTTTGCCACCGACGTCTCCATTGAGAGCATGCAAGCTCTCTTATTTCTGAACGACGGTAAATGCATTCATAAAAACCTTCTAAACGCGAACAAAGTTGATACCTAAAGTCTCGATAAAATTGATATTTTCTTCATCCACGCAACGATGTTTGTCTACTGACAAGGTTCCCGATAATTCTAAACAGTTTTTTCCTAATCAGGAAGTCTTCGCCTCTTAATGTTTCATCATTTTCGCCTGCCCTAAGTGTTTTAATGACTTTTTTACTGACAATAATGGGTTAGACTCCATATTTAACTGCATTTCAACTTCATATTATGTTACTTTCCTTTCCTTATTTCCTTGGATTCTGCTATTTCAGCAAATATTAATTCAATAGGACATCGCAAATCTGGACTAAACTCATGAAGTAATTTAAGCTCCTTTCGAAATACCGAACCAGTTGTTAATTTCACCAGATGAGGAAAGTTTCCAGTTTGATTTCGAGGTGCTATAGACCGCAGCCGCCACTTCAGGCTGTGAGCAGAACGCAAGTGAGATGAACTTATTCTGTGAGCCCTCGGATATAACGATATGACCTCCAATACTGCCAAAAGTCCCTGGAGTTTTGGAGGACTGAAGATTGGGCTGTGACAGATGCTTTATGAAAAATTGATCGAAAATAAAGTTAGAAGGGATTAAACTGTACGTGAATTGGCTATTGAGATAAAGTTGATTAAAGATAAGAGTAAGTCATATGACAAGAATTTGAAGATGACAAGCTTCAGAATTGGAGCCCTACATTACGCACAAAACTCTGATTTGCTTTCTGTACGAACTTGGGGGCTCATTGGATTATTAAATAACTAAACCGTATTCAAATTGAAATATGATTTCTTTACTAAAGCAAGGCTCAAATTCTTCAAGCTGAAAATTTGATTCGCGTCCCGCAGATATTCTGAGGAAAAAGAATTTCGCCAACTCATCGCATAAAAATGTCCCAGATCACAGCTTCTTCTCAATATTTAAATTGAATTATTTACTGATTTCTATTTTGTACTTGAATGTACAAAATAGAATTTGGTTCATTGTACAAAGTTGGATATGTGTTTGTAATACCTCTCCATTTCATTAACTTTGCTTGTTCCTATTAAAAGATCAACTCGATTTTGAAACATGTTATAAGTAATCTTATTCTAAATAAACCCAATACCAATGTACGGCTGAAAAATCTTGCACTTTTCAAACCCTCTTCAAAACCCTCATGCTCTGAATGAACATGCACTGAACAGGAAAACATTTCAAACCACGCAACCTTCACGCGTACCAAACCATTTCGCGTACCCGCTTATCAACAACACAACGATCAACAAATTTCTGGAGTCATTTTCAGCACAATTTATTCCATTAATCCTCTGACGTGAAATAAATAATGGTGGAACAAGATCGCTGAGGCGTGCCGAGGCCGCGTGTGGGTCAATTTGTTATTGGTTAAATTATTGGACGGCGGCGGCGCTTAACTTCCCTTCTGGCCGATGTAGTAGCTGATGGTGATGTGGGATGCGCGGGGATGTGGGATGTGCGGGGATGTGGATGTGTGGGGATGTGGGATGTGCGGGGAGGGGGGATGTGTGGGGATGTAGAATGTGTGGGGGTGTGGGATGTGCGGGGATGTATGATGTGCAGGGATGTGGGATGTGCGGGAATGTGGGATGTGGACAAATTTCATTTGTCTTTAACTTTCGTTTCATTAGATAAGCTGGTCAGATATTTGAAAAAACTTGCTGCCAATAACAGCTACCTAGTCAACTAGACGAAGGACGATGAAGACTTTTAAATGAGATCTATGAACCACGCCAAAATATATAAATTGTTGAAAAGGAAACCTACATGTTTCTTTGCAGGACCTGAGTAATAGTCGCCAAAAATACGTGTTGCTATCTCCGTGCTTCCTTGTTACTACACCCCTAAAGATTTTAAATTCAGCCTCAAAAATTCTTTTCAAGTTAGAAATCTATTCAAGTATAAAGACTTCTTGGCGGCGGTTGCTCTCTGAAACATCATTTATCAATTGCAATGCAAAGCCCGCAATGGCTCCTGCATAGGGCGAGCAAGGATTCGATTTTCAGAATACCTCGGCGTCAGGCATAGGACTCACAGACCATTGCAAAAACTGTCTCATTTAAATCCTCGAATTCACTGCAAAAATTTTAAACTGTCCTCTCCAACTAGGAATCTTTTCAGTCATAGACTCGAGAAATAACTCAAAAGATCTAAGAATCCTGGAATCCTGTCATGCGTTCACAAAAAGAACGGTGCTAAATGTAGATCTTATCTTGGTCCTGTTGCTTCTCGCTTAAGCCTGCAAAGCCAAATATTTCCTTTTTATCCTGCAAATCAAAAGAAATGCAAAATGTGTTTGGTTCTTTTTGGGGAACCATTTTTTTGTGTATTCTGAGTCTTCCTTTTCTCAATTCAGAAATGTGCATTCTAACATTACAAATTTTTGTATAATTTTCATTAGATGTATTTTACCAAATTTTTTCAGGTGGCATCTTTACACAATTTAAATTACATGTATTTTGCCGAATTTTTCATGTGGAATTCACTGAAGATGTTCTTACGAATCACAGTGGTCTGAATGTCAAATTTGTTTTTCGTAGCGACAATTATCAAAAACGTTGAGAGATTCTAAGTCATGAAATGTGATTTCAAATTTTACATTTCAGGCACTTGTGTGCTATGCTGTGCAACGTTAAAATGAGATATGTGCATTTCATCATTTTGTTCGCTGCCATACCATCAGATCACTTTCACTATCAATATCACTTTCACTATTCCACACCGGAGGGAATTTTTTGTCTATAGTTCGATTTGCATTAAAAACGAATGTGAACTAAACCCAATTGAATACTTCTTACCATTTGTGTAGTCCCCGTCATTTCCCTTGACTGTAGAGGCAAACTGTTCAAAAGTTAAATTTTGATTGTCTCAATCTTTAACGCATCAAAGAATGAGGGTTTGAAAGGATGGAGCTATGACTTAGATCCTGCTATCCCTTCACGCGCTAATTACAGTATTGTCTATTCCAACTGTGACACAAGTCCCTCTTTTGATTAGCAATGACAATTTAATTTGGGAATAATGCGATGGTATTCACATTCTGAAGAGTCCTTCAAGAGAAGGGGCGCTGCCTTCCACAGTCAAGCGGAAGAACTCAAAATAACAAACGTCTCACTCATTCTAAGTTTTCTCAATTTACATGCAATGCTCATGTGCAGTTGACATGAAACAATGAATTTAGAAAGCAAGTGCAATGGCGGGAATTCGCGATGTGAAAGTTTCATTCAGGTGACAGGAATTCGAAGAGGTACGTCTTCCCTGCGGGGTTAGCGGAAATGCTGCAACATCGTCATTAACTCTTCACAACTTCAACTGACAAACACGAGTAGACCTGTGCACTGAATTAGGCGCTTCACAGCGGCCTTCACATGCAGCCAAATATGCTCAATAATGCTCACCGGTCCTGAATTACCACATTCGAATGGAAAAATGCTCTCAACTTGCCCGCCTCCGTGAATCACCATTGTTGCTTCAAGAACACGAGGCCAGATCAGCTTTTCCTCCCAAGGATAAGGATACTTTGTCTGCCCAATCCTTGAGAGACAATACGAGAAACTTTCAGGGTTGCGCTACCGCATTTTCAAGAGCGAAATAACGAGTGGAATCGATACGACTTGACATCGGAGGGCATTTTTTGGCTTTAAAGAATTCAGGCATTTTTTGACCAGATGGTCGAGGCAAGAGCTAAATGAACCATCAGTTCGCTTGGATGCAAATGCTTTTCAAAACTTTGAAGTAAACTACGCATTCGGGCTTGAACGCAGAGTCTTGAAAGAAGATTATAAAGTGCATCTTGCTAAAGGTTTATTTCTTGACAAACACAGCGGTTCTAGGACAAGGATGAGTATCTTACAAACAAATCACGTTCCAAAATATTATAAATGCAAGGATAAAAAAGAACTCTGTTAACATTATGGGGATAAAATATTCAAACAGAGGTGGAAGAGGTTACATAATAATATAGAACGTTCAGATACATTCATAGTCTTCTATTATCGGAGGTCGACAATAGGTAAAACTAGGTATTGCTAAAAGCGCGTGGTCAGCCTCAGAAGCGGGTGGGAAAAGAATGCAAAACTTGGAAACTTCCGTTCATTCATGATGAATGCCGAAGGCGAGAAGAAATTATTTTCAGTTCACACCCACATTTCCTTCAGCTTTGTCATATTCAAAAAGTTGCAATACTTGAATGTATAGGGTAAAAACCCTGAAAGTGTTGCTTTTCCATTCAAACATGCTAGAGGAGAGTTTTCCAAAACCTTGTACAAATTAGGTGCGTTAGGAATTAAATTTGTCAAAATTTTCCTTCAAGTTCAAAACTACATTTGAAATTTTTATATTCTTGAAAAGTTTCCGTTCCTGGCACGAAGGTTGTCTTTTGAAAATCTTGTACCAGATTACTTCCGATTAAGCGGTTACTTGTTTTCCAATTTCTTTCAAACATGCTGAGTGATTTTTTCTTCATGCATCTCCTCTCATCGCTTTTTTTTTTTCGGATGCGAAAGAGAACATTTTTTGATGTTCCTTTAGAGACATGAAGCTCTAATGTAAGGGTCTTCAGTGGGTTTCTAAGACTGTCATCAAATGTCTTATGAACTTCCAGGCAAATTCAGACGACCTGAGGATAGTAGATCATTTTAAATTCTTTTTATTTCTTAATTCTCGTGGTGAATTTCTACTATTAGTTTCTGATTTTTTCCTCGCTTCATAGGTTGAAGGTCAGGTTGAATACAAAAACCCTAAAAATAGCGGACTCTCTGAAGCCAACCTTTAAAAAACAATTTCAGCTCAGCTCACTACTTTTTCGATGAACTGAACGCAAACATTCTTATATTCTGAAGCTATATCATAAGAAAATGTTTAGAAAATATGACAAAAAATGAATCGTTTTCCAAACGCAAATGCGCTCTCTGTAGTGCGCTTGTTCATACCTCTCACAGCATATGTTCATGCAGTTTAAACTCAGTTTTGAGATTGAAATGATGAATTTATGGACGCACATTATTTGTGTGAATGCGAAATAGATGACGTAATATCGTATACAAATTTATCTGTAGAATATATACAGTTTTTTTTTTATATTTCCATTGATTGAGCGTCTTTAACACTTTGACTGCGATGCGAGCCATATTTGGTCACTGAGGGAGTTTCCATTGTGCTGATGACCAACAAGTGGCCGCAAATTCAATTTTAAAAAATACCTCATCAAAACTAAATGAAAACACGATCCACTTATTGTATGGTATTTTCAACGTCGCTTACTACAATTGACTTAAAATTTTAATTGAATATTAAACTTCATTTTTACCTACCGCAGTCAAAGTGCTAAAGCCGCCCGCAATCAGTGTCCACTAACACCTGAAAGTTATGCCTCTGCAGATAGCCACCCCTGCAGCAACTCCAGTCACATACACTGCACAGCTGGACAATGCATCCCGCCCAGCCTGTGGTGCGACCACCACGTCGACTGTGTGGACGGATCCGACGAGGCACACTGCGGTGAGAGGCAACGCAATGATTACCTCGATGGTACACTGAGAGAAATTTTGACACACCTGTGTGTGTCAAACGATTACTCTGAAATGTTTTGATACCCATTGAAATATTCCCTTTAACCACATATTAAAGCAGTGTAGAGAATTTAATCGCGTATTCACGTTTCCAATGGCTCAATATTTTCTTTTAGAAAACCGAATAGTGTTTAAATTTTGTGAACGGAGTACAATTCTCTCCAAAAACCTTTATACCTTCACTACTTTGTCCTCAAATTCTTAGACATTATCTGTATATTAGTGTAATCAGTTGCCAGTCTAAAAATTGAAATATTTGGGTGAAATAAAATAAAATTACGTTAAGTGTGTCAAAATAAATTGACTGATTATGTATATTGTTGATGCATTTTTGTGTGCCGGTTTTGAGGCAACTTTACACAAAAGAGTACCGGTTTTGGGACAAAATTTTTCTCAGTGCAGGTCTCATTTGTACGCGGGTGTCGAACAGAAATGTACCCGTCAGCTAGGGGTATTGAGAGAGATGGTCATGTGCCATCAAATTTATCAATGGGGCTCGTTCAGAAAGTTATTTGTTGGTGTCATTTGGGCCCGTATCAAACGCTTTCAGAGCCCTGCTGGTTCAACGCATTTTTTACGACAGTGGGAATGACTTGCGGGACATGGGGCGTATGTGAGTGTCGATGCCGGGTACATTCTAGATGTACTCACAATCTTTGCAAAATTTCCAGTGAACAAAACTAGACGTATAGTTTTGTTCACTGGAAACTTTGCATAGATTGTGAGTACACTTTTTTACCCCGAAACAGGGCTTCCGAAACATGTAATTTTTTTTTACCTGAAATTCAATGCACGGTGTTATTTGTGAATTATCTAGCGCTTGGTTTGTAATCTGTTCCAAACATGTTCGAGAAAAAAAAACTTTTGAATCAAATCAACAAGTATTTTACTGACGTTACAGATTTTTAGTTTGTGGATCGAAAAATTAAAGGCTGCTCACGTTCCAGCCATTGATTGAAGCCCTTTTGCTCATTAAGGCATTGAGGTTTTTGAAGCTGCAGCCGGGAACTGGTTCTAAAAACATTGTAAATGATTGCAGGTGAAGTAATTTTCAGACCACTGAGAGTATCAATTACGAACAGGATAAGCCAGGGAAATGCGTTGTCATTTTATCGAAGTTTTTACCCTCGTCAAATTAGCAATGCGAGCTATCGAACAGTTTTTTCTCTTCATTAATTGCTCGACATGTTACAATAAACTAATAATCAGTATATTTTCGAAATCGAGCCAGCTCATCCATAACGATGGTGCATCCAAGTAGGGAATCTTTTCATCCTTCCAATGTATTATTCCACTTACCTGTAACTTTTGACGTATTCTCTCCAGCGCACCGCTTGACGCACGATTGAAAAATCTGAACGCTTGTTCATGCTGGGGCAGCGGAGTGAAATATGACAGTAATTTTTTAACTGCAAATTCTATCATTTTTTTTATCAAACAAGTTTTCTACAGAAGCTTTGTTTCATCTCGAAAATTTTCCAAACCCTTGAATAAAATACTGTTGTTTTTAAAGAGCTTATGACCATTTACTCCAGGTTCTTACATGAACTATTTATAAAACATAAACGTTTTCAATACCCATTCAATCTTTTGACATCTATATATTGCTGTACATTAATTATGCAATTGATTCCCGTTACAATTTTCCCATCAACTAAATTATTATATTTTATTTCCACCAGATTAATCAATAACAGGAGATCGCAGTCCTTCCGCCTCAGTCGCTCAACAGTTTTTAGTGGCATTTTATTATTCGCAGACACTGACATTTGGTTTATATCATTCTACTATTTACAAACACCAACGTTTGTTTCATATCATTCCACTATTCACAGACACCAACGTTTGTTTCATTTCCCTCTACTATTCACAGACAACAACGTTTGTTTCATATCACTTCATTGATTCACAGACGCCAACGTTTGCGACAGCGTCAGCATTTACCCATAGACTTTTTAGGACCTGAACGTTCTGCCCGGTAGTTTGCATCTCAATAAGTTACAGGAGCAAAATCCTCTAGTGACATAATTAGCCACATAACAAGCCACTTAATGTGGCTTGTTCTTCATTTGCTCCTTTGAAACGCATATATAATTTCAAAAGAATTTCCGCAAAAGGACAAGCTGTTCTATAGCCATTGTATCAATAGATGTTATGATAACGACGCAATATTCTCCTATCGCAAATCATTGGCCGTGTTCTGTAATCTTTACAGGAAGCAGTGAGCCATGACAGACTTAGTCGCCGTGTTCCCTTATCTGTTGCTAAAGTAAACGACTACAACAACGGTGAACATTAAATGCGATAGGCCGGAGCCTCGCTACGAAGGCTCTATAAGATGCATGGAACGAAAGAAACTGAGCAACGCGTGTTCCTCATTGACATGGTACTTGCGCCTTCACAATGTTATCGTGGAAAATGTATTGCTTGACCAGTTGAAAGACCATATAACAATTGAGATTCTGTTTAATTTTTCCCGTTCATCTGTGTACTGCTCGAATGTTTAAAACTACCCGGAGCTGCGGACGTCTGGCGGGAAAGACATCTTGATTTCAACATCTATAGTTGAATTGTTGAATTTATTGTTTAATCCTTTTTCGAATACGCCCAGTACCCTTTTTATCTCATTCACTGTTTGCCCATTATTAGTTAACTTCCAAGGTTTGGCGGGCTTATCAATATTTTTAGTTTTATTCAGTGACGAAAACTTAGTGAGCTCCTCTGGGGGATTGGAATTTTGAGACAAATTTCTAAATGGTATCAAAGTCCTGAAAATATACCATCAGGTCGTACTATAAGTCGCTTGCGTTTTCGTGTTGTAACAAGTTTGAATTCGAATTACATCGAAAGGTATAAATTTGTGATCCGTTCCGCGGGACTATCAGCCCATCATGGTATTCCATTTTCTTTGCAGTGAAATACTTGTGAATATTAAGTCATTTTCATCATCAATCCTTTAATTAATATGGGGACATTAACCGAAGACTTAAGATAATGCTCTCAGCTTCACAATGAATGAAATGAAAAATACTTAAGTGTTTAATTCAGAATCAGTTACTGAATGGACATGCACGACCACTATCGCAGCCATGAACAGGACTCCATCTAAAAATATTTTGGTGTATGTTTGTTGGGTTAAAAGAGGAATCATTTGTTCCGAGCTTCTTCAAAACAACCCAACAACCACTGCAGAACTGGGCTGTCAGCAGCCGCAAAGACTGCATCAATACTGCTTAAGAAAAGCAAAATCTATTTTGCGAAGCAAATTCACAATGAAAGAAATAGAGAAGAAGTACTTTAAAAACATTTACTCTGAACGTTTCGAGCCTAGGCTCATTCTCAACAAAAAAGTCTGCAATTAAAATGATAAACAAGTCAGTACACCCAAAATTACAGAAACGCAGAATATAAGCACGAAAAACAAACAAATAAACAAACAAACAAAAAAGTATTTGAATAGTAATTTATCGGTTGACTGTTTTCAGAGGGTATTCACTAAGCATTTCGTTGAGAGATGGTTTGAGTGTATGAATGAATAACGACTCTAAAATACGTAGGACCTACCTCTTCTCTGACACGAAAAACATAGTTTTCACGAATGAAGCATTGAAAAATTGATAAGCAGGTGGCAGAAGGTGCTACAAGCGATGAAGAATAAGTAGAATAACAACGATGTGGAAAAAATTAATGTCGTTTGATATATTTTTAATTTTCTTATTTACTAGTAAAATCGGACAGGGCTTATAATACGACCTGATACAGATCATAAATATGAAGAGTGCTAGCACTGCTTAATTACGAGTGAATACTTCATTAGTTGTCCATTTTCTGGGAACATAAGGTAAATATATGAGTAAAATTTGTGGCTAGAGAAATCAATTTGAACGAAGAACTCCAAAAAATAACGTGTGAGCGAAAACTAAACCCCGTCAGCATTCAGGAGAGAAAATTCGTAAATTATGCGAAAAGTTTATGTAAAATTAGGTTACCTAAATATTTGTAAGTAAAGTTTTTGCTTACTTCATATTATACGAAGTTCTCTTTTTCAGCTTAACATTTGAATATTTAAAAATTATCTCAATGCTTGGTCTGGTTGTTTTTAATTTCAATTTTTTAAGGAGTGTTATACATGCATCGGGCTTTGAAAAAATTTTGTTTTTAAGATGCTTTACCCTCATGACGAGTTTCACTTTATTCACAGTTTTTGCTACAAATGACGAGTAAATTTATAATCTAAGATCAGAAAACATTGATGCAATCTTTTCCCTAAAATTGAGCGTATAAACACACGATACGGAAATGAAAACCTGCGTGTAAAAAACACCCTGAAACATCATCGTAATTTTTTCTACACAAAGGACTCGTACATTATTTAAATGATTTACCAGACATCTTTTGAAAACTTCCATAACAGTTAAATTAATAAGAAATGTGGAAGCAGTTTACGAGATGAGCGGAAAGGTTTGGCAGTAGCTGGCTTTTATTTAGTGTCTCTCCTTAATAATAAACCTGCTTAGAGAAGAGTAGAAATACAATGCATTTTTAAGAAATATATTTTTATGTATTTTGGAGAAAACAGCTTCATAAATCTACGGATATTGCAACCAGTATTTAATTTACTTGAAACGTCTGGGTGAACTGAACAACGGAATGTACCGAACAATAAGTGAGTTGAACAAATTGATATCTTGTAAACTCTCTTACCCAACGCTTGAGTGTTTTATTCGAGGCTGAGCAATGTTCATGCTACACATTTTCAGTTATAATAAAACACCGCATCGGCTTCACTAAATGACTTGCTAATGATACTTTTCACTACAAGCGCTTTATGTATCATAATAACTTAAAAAACTGGTAAATTTGTCTCAACACTAATGTTATTACACTTTATAAAATTAAAAGGTTCAACACCCGGACGTGCGAGCAATGTTTCATGTTTTACCCTAACATATCGTCGAATCGATGTCTTTTATTTGGAAGCAAATATGCGTCACAATATTATTACTCATACCTTTTCTACATAAGCGTACAGTGGTTCAATGTTTTTTTGGAGATTTCATTTCTATTATTGGCTGACCAACTCACACAAATGATACCTCAATTCAAACAATTTAGAACTCAAAAACCCTCGTAAAGATTACCTCACACACTGTTAACATACTTACTAACTCTGGCTTGGAGCAGTTTGCTGCCTTCAATTGCAAAATTTCTTCGGAATACATGAATTTGTTCAACTCTTTTTTAATTTAAAATTCCCGTCTCTGGAAATAGCGTTTGTGACTAAACAACAAAATGTTTTGACATGAAGGCTAAAGATTAGCCAAAGCTCGGACTTACATAAAGATTAAGTAAAATATTACGGGGAAAACGATGCAAAGCTTCCAGAAATTGCATTCAGGCTTAACGATCAAAGAATATCATTAAAAAACAAAGAGCATCGTAAAAAACTTTCGATGCAAATCTCCTTTTAAAGTGGAAAGCTATAAAGCAGCGATTGTGTACCGAAGCTAGCTTGATTAGATCGTTAAAATGACAACGGGCACATAAAACTTCTGTTTATTTACTCGTTGAAGTTAGCTAATAAGTACGGGCTGCATCAGATAGCGAAAGTTTCAAAATTTGAGAAGGTACAAAAAACAAATACAAACAAAAGAGAAAATACTTATGAAGGAAATCCTTTGAAAATAAGTCGTAGGTCGATCCTAAACTTAGACAGAAATGAACAGTGAAAGTTTCTCTGCCGGTTCCATAACACAGCTGTGTGATGTTACACAGCTGTGTGATGCTATTTATGGGAATGGCAAATCATAAACTCGGCTTGCCTCCACAACTCCCTGCCGTATTGAGCAGCATGTCTCACAGAAGTTTCTGCTATGCGATATCCACGGCGCTCCAGAACTTCAGTAGTTGTGTTGAAGCACGGGCTCTCTGTAAATTCCAGAGCAGAATAAATAGAAAACTCATAGGGTTGAGATCGGGTTATGATGGAGGCCATAAATCATTGCTTTATAACATGATAAATTAGCTCTGATATTTTCTTTATGTTTTATTGGACTTGTGGGGAAGTGTTCTGTCTTGTAGGAAAATAAACGGCTTGTATTCGAAACGGTTTTGTTTCTTTAAGCGAAAGAGTCAAAATCTAATCGATGTATGAATTTTTATTGATTTATGCACTTTGTTGAGCAATATTACCGGAAACTTTCTATTAATAAAAAACAGTTAAACAAAGCATGATCTATATGGGTTTTTTGCAGCTAAAACTTCTATGGGATGAAAGGAAGTGAGCAAGAAACTTTAACAATACGTTATCATTCTGATAGTTAGGCTCCAAAACAAGAGCGAAAATTTTCTAATTCACAGACACAATATTATTTGCAAGTGTAGTCTCTTCAAACTTGATCAGGAGAACACCTGAGCCTTGCAAGCAAGTTGATATTCACTTTGGAGGTCTAACATTGCTGACACATTTGCCCTCGAGTGGTTAGACGTTCACGCTATTTTTGACGTTGTTCTTCATGATTTTTGTACACAAGTACACTGTCCTTGCTAAAATTGCCCAGTCATCACGCCAGGCGTTGTCTGAACCCCGCTCTAACAACCGTAACGATCACAGGTGTGCGAAAAGCTCATGGGCAGCCACTTTGAGAACAATCGCCTGTAGATTCTAGTTCTTTTCCAACTTTTCAACTCTACGAAATATTTCAAGTCCTTCCCGCGTTAAAATGAAAGGAAAATTCCTCCACATTTTATTATTCCGATCTATGTAGTCGTCCTACAATAGAATTTTCTGTGTATTTACTGGGTCTGGTTTTCCTTAACAATCGACCTACATTTTTGTCAATGTGACTGTATAAATATGACTTACTTCATTTTTTCAGCCTGAAGATGATGATAGCTTCATCGAAACGATGCGATTTATAGATTGACAGAGGTATAGAATTTAACGATTGACATTGGTGCAGTAAAAATATGTCTAGTTCTATCACACCGGTACGAAGTGTGGTGAAATGTATATTTTTCTCTTTGTCAGCCCCACGATGCTTTTTCGTTTTGTCTAAGCAGCGGATAATGCTTAATCAAAGGAACTAGTTAATTTGTTAGTTTACTAAATAGCCTAAAATGCTGCGAATCAATTGAAAAAAAATATATAGACTGTCAGATATTTTTCGCATCTATAGGCACTTTTCTGAATGAAAAGATATTACCATTATATAAATTTTTTGAAAATTTCTCCAAAACATTCGTCCCATCCAGTGAAATTGCATAACTGTGTGTCAGACTGGCATGCCAGCAGACCAAAAGGTTGAGTTTATTTTCATTTCCACAGTGAGATTCTAGTGAGGTGGCGCCGAGGTATTCAGTTCTACATCCCTCTTATTAGTTCCGACAACATCCGCGTAGCACAGCAGGCCACGCAGTGATCAGTACAATATACAGCGGAATTTCAGAGAGAGAATCTGTTCGATTGAACCAAGAAACCGGGCCGTTACAGAAATGGGTCGATCAACAAGATAGAAACGTGAGCAGGGTCGCGCGCCACCGCGAGGCGATTGGTTCTTTCAGAAGAATGTTGGAGTTCGTAATAAGGACATTAACTGGAATTCAACATATCACGCGCATTGAAGAATAAAATTTATTCACTCGAATCCACGAAGAAAATAAGACATGGAAGGGGATTGCGTAGATTAAATGAATTTAGAGAAGAAAAATTAGAGCAACCTTAATGTGAACAACAGGAATGGAGTGAGCATCGAGTGTTGACTAGTTGAATCCCATTACGGTCACTTCTACCCCGATACTCTGCCACTCTATTTCAAAAATTTCGTACCGACGTACGGCGACGGGCAATGCAAGCAACGTAAGAGTAAGCCAGGGAGGCTCGCATATCATTGGAAAGCGTATCCTTGTACAGGATCAGGGACGCAATGTTAAAATTATAAACTAAAGTTAGTAGTAGTAGTAGTTTGCAAGGACTAGAGCTTCAGGTTCAAGGCCTATATCAGACCGGAGGTTAACCAGAGTTAAGTTAGGAAACATTTGTTCGTAGGTTTTTATATTTCTGGAGACAACTTCACAGATGACGCTCCAAAATGCCATTAATAAGTACTAGGAGTGATCTTTACTGGTTTCTACAAAAGTCTGGAACGTGTATGGCATAGACAAAAACTTTTAAATCACGAATTAACTACACCCAAATGAAACGTATTAGTGTGAAAAGTAATTTTCCCAACCGAAATCCATTCATAGTAAAAATAATAAAAATGAAATAATGATTTTAGGGCTGTTTTTGTTTTCGTTACAAGGATACACTTTCCATCGAGATGCGAGTCTATTTGCTGTACTCTTTGCTTCATTTTCCTCTCATATCTGCTACCGATTCTGGCAAAACTGTCTTCAAATCGGCCTAAAATTTTCGAATTTTAACGTATTTTTAAGCGAAAAGCTAACCTGGAGAATGCAGGTAGCTAAAATTCCTTCCAAATAATTAATGGATAGACTTGTTTATTGCAAATGATGAAATGTATTTTTCTTGTTTTTCTTCTCGATTTTCACTTTCTATGATATCCTATTCACTGTAGTTTGGCATTTAATGTTTGATTGAGCAAGACTGGGAAACGTTTTCCTATTAAATATGATTAAAATCATTAAATTATATAGAATTTTCTACGCTTTTAAATTTTCAGTAAGGTTACGATGCTGGCCAACCCCTGACTTATTCTCATATTTTAAACAAATGGTTTTATGTTTTCATCTAGGATGTATTCGTCATGGAATATTAATTCTCACATTCATCATAGAATATGAGAATGAATCATATTCCAAAAGATTCCTCTTTTTCAGAAATGATCCCAAACATGTACACTAAGTCTTCAGGATGGTTGGCGGCTACGCTGTCGTCATGAATTTCCGATTTTATGAATATTGGCAGCCATTCATTTGCCACAGATTTTCCTCGGACTTGCGGCGAAGGAGAATTTCAGTGCGCCTCGAAAACGCAGTGCATTCCTGAGAGCCTTCGCTGCGTCATCCCCAGCGATGCACGGAGTGGCTGCGCAGATAATTCTCATCTCATCGACTGCCGTGAGTACGAGGCCGTTGTGCCCACACGCTGTGCAAACACGTTAAATGCTCTGTTGAGTTGTCTAGTTGCGGCACGAGTCTGGAAAAGGATTGTCTATAGATTTTACTTCGTTATAGTGATTCAGCTGACAGTAAGGGTTCATCTATGAATTTGGCTTTCATTCGTGCTGTTCTTTATCGCTAAGTTCTTCAATGGTAAACCTTTTCCAAATGAATTATTAGATTTTTTCGAATCTGGACAAGTAGAATAGCTAAGTGGACTGGTGAACTTTTACTGCATGCCGTCCTGCTTGGACGACGTGAGACCCTTGAATGTCTACTCTCTGGACCAAAACGAGATCGTTCGCATCGTGGTATTCCACTTTTGTTAGAATTGTATTTTCTGCGTGAGTCCATTTCTGAGCACAGCATTGCGTCATCCTACCTTGTATTTGACTCATGTCAAATTCACATTCTCTATAAAATTCTAGGATCTTTTCCAGATAAGCCCCGCCACTGATGCAACACATAAGTTCACCCACTTGTAACTTTCGAAATTATGCACCTATCGACTTCAAATTACTCTCAAACGAAAGATTAAAACATTCTTTCAATTGAGAGTAATTTGAAGTCAATAGTTGCATTATTTCGAAAGTTACAAGTGGGTGAACTTATGTGTTGCACTAGTGGAGGGGCTTATCTGGAAAATATCCAAATTCTATCGCCCTGACTGAACTAAAACAGCTTAGCGTGCTGTTTTAAGAAGTGTTGATGGGTCACCAAGGGACTTACACGTTCTCATGAGTGAGCTATCATAAAATAATCGTGCTCAGGGCTAAATGCAAAGCTCGTCAGCTGCAAGTACCGACGTCTGCAGGACTGGCGTAAAACGCTCACTTGAGAGTTTCAGAGGGAAACTACAATTCTGTTTGGTTATTTCTGTTGGGTGCAAAATTTTTTCAATAATAATGTCATTCATGGCATGCGGAAAAACAACTAGTTGTCTAATCTTTTCATTTAATATCGCTTGAGACAGTTTAAGTCCAAACATCGCATTTCATATTGCAAAATGAAAAAGGTTTATATAGAAAAAGATTGAATAAACAACGACAGCTGAATAGTACATTCCTGAGCTGTTACCCAAGTCCAACGTCGTCAGACACCAACCGTACAGGCCCAAGTAAGGCAGATGATAAGGCACGAAGTAAGGTAGAACGTGAGATCAGAGTAAAGTAGAAGGGAGAGCACAAAGTATGGTGTAAGAGAGATGGAAAAAAGCAAAAAAATAAAGAATAACTGTCATACTTGCAGTCTTTGCTTTTCACGCGAAGGGATCAATACGTTCACATTCATTACAGGGCGGCCGTTTTAGAGTTGTGTGACCCAGTAATTCGACGGTCTTCCTTCCGCATCGTCTTTAATATTTTTTCAGGAAATCATGTCCTCGCCTAGATAAACAAACGCCGGCTTTTATTTAATTTTAAGCCATCCCTTCTAGTCCGAGCAATGGAAAACGCTGGCTGCGTTTCGACTTTGACCTCAATTTTTCGGATAAATAAATCCTCCAGCCTCCATCCAGTCGTCTGATCCATCCGTAAAGGCACTTCACGTTCACATAAGCTGCTTAACTTCTCTCTCTGCAAACTTTTAATTAACCTTCCTCATTAGAAACAACTCTGGAACACACTTAAAAGGAGCGACTGAGGTATAAGCCAGATGTTTTGCTTTTATCGATACTCAATAATCACGCACAAGATCACTGCATGAGTTTAACGCAGACACACAGACTAGCTACGTCACAACTAGCATCTCTCTGACGGTTATTTTGAACTTGGAATTGTGCTTGAACTTAAAAAAAGATGCTATCGCCACCCCTCCGCAAGGACGTCATGCTGATCAAGGGGATTGTAGCTTTTAACGGCAGGTAGTCTACAAATTTACAGGTTATAGCTTTGCAGGGTCTGGAAAAGAAGACTGACTACATTGTTGGTGTTAGTTTATAATCCAGGTGCATATATCGATATTAGGTTATGATATCTGCGTGTGCATTCACAAAGACGAGTTTCGCGTCTGGACAGGAAGTTATCATATTTTCGATGAATATCCAGGATTTGAGGTAAAGCAAATTTTCTTTCAAATTCGTGATACAACATTGCGCCCAGTTCGAAACGATGATTCATTGATTTCGAGTTCAGTTGATGCTGAAAACGCTAATTGTTTCTCTTTGGAATTTCTGGTGACTTACAAATGGCTAGACGCACCATTATGGAAATTTTGAAACCTTGCCAGCAGTTCTGCGCTGTTTTTGGAGTGGTTTGTTTATAAAACTAATCCATCGATTACGTCGACTGAGTGATTTTCGTCTTGCTGTTACTGCATTGCCTGATCATTTCTTTTACGGTGCTTTATAAAAGAATTCTGAATATTTTTAACACCCTCTTGGCTACCAAACGCAATTTCTGCCAGCTTTTTGTTGTCTATAATTGCAATGACGAAAATTGTTGTACAGGCTAACTAAGAAACTAAAAATATTTCAGTCTTCCTTTAAGGGTCGAAATTTTTCACTCACGCATATTCGTAAAAGAAGATAGTTTTTATGGCTATTATTTCAATTTTTCAATGGAAAACTTAGAATTCATGGTTTTAATTTCAGAGATATTCAAGAGAAGCCAATTGAGAATTTGATAATATCGGAAAAAGTCTAAAACCTCGTTTAGTTGCAAAACTGGATAATTTCAAGGCCAGATAGTTTTATTGTTCCCTGGTTTGATTGCACCAAATTTCAGGTAAAGAATTTTATTAATATTGAACTAACAATAAAATATATTTGATAATTTAACTCGAGTTTCCTGGTATAATAAAATAAAATTACACAAAAAATGTAAAACACCTCGCTTCAGACCCGGTATCAGTCGTCGTACATGAACTCGGTACCAACCAATTCTCACTCAAGGATTCATAGATATAAGTACTAATGGCCAGTATCTCAGTACTAACGATTATTGATTCCCTTTCATGAATATGAATAAGTACACAATGACTCAATACTTTTGGATATTGACGAAGTTCTAATCAATATTTATTAAGTACAATGAATATTCGTTCAGTTTTAATGAAGATTGATCTAGTTCTCAGAGATGTTTATTAGTAAACGGAAAAACTCCACGAAATCTTTTTAGTGAAAATCTCGAAGATAGCACTTGCAGGATGTCGATTCATACTTAAATCGCCTGCCTTAGCTGGTCCCTCATCAGAAACGGTGGTGTTAACTGAAAAAAATAAAAAGGTAAAAATACGCCTGCTCAGCGTTAGGCAGTGATTGCGCAGCTCGTAAATCAAAATCGGAATCAAAATTTTCGAAAGGCCAGACGATCTCAATCATGGAGAAAAAAATTTGGGTCTCTCTTGCAGAAATTTTTTTTAGAAAATTTGGCGGAAGAGGTTCGTTTCATTTCGTCTTCATCGAAGATTCGGAATTGGAAATCTTATGGGACTACATTCCTTAAGAAGGAAACTCGCTTGCACATAACCAAGTGTTGAGTGTTTTTCTGAAGTCATCTCATTTCTGCATGTTACTGAGCATTCAAAATTTGATTTTGAACGTTTTCTAAAATTCTAAACTTCAGTAAAATTTACAAAATACTATAGCTTTATTTATTTACGCGGTACTCAAGCAGCATGTTGCCAAACTCCTAATTGTGGGGAAATTATTTATGAAAAACGTGTAACTTTATTATCATGAAATTATCTCAAAGAGTGATGAATAATCTAATATTTTAGAGGCTGCGGATGAATTCTAAAAAAGAACACATTTTCGAGTATATCTCTGAAGAATCTGACAGAAAATTCCTTCACTTAACTTTGGTAAGGGCATTACCTTTTTTTAAAGCATTCACACTTCTCTGCACTTGTTGTATGATATTTCCTCATTAAAAAGTTATTATAAGCTTCGGATGATCCGTTAATTCTGCAGGATATCCCCAAAAAATGTACTCGCTTATTGACTGCCCAGAATTCACCTTTTTTATTCTGATGTCTGTGCTTATTGTTATAGAGACAAGACTAATGCGTTAAATAAAGATATATAATTGAATTTCTTTAGACAAAACTTGGTTGAACCTTGAACTAAAAATTTAAATATATGAGTAATCGTCAGTCAGAGGATAAGCATTCGCTCATTTTTTGAGAACTATGTAATTAAGAAGCGAACACTTAACAGAAAATCGTTTGCACCCCTGAGGTGACAATATATTTTTCATAAAATCGTTGTTACATTTCATCGAACTCTAAGAACTGAACCTAATTGCAGAGATTCATAAAATCATCAATACATTTCGTTGAACTGTTAAAGCTGAACCTAACAAGAGCAATTCATTCTATTTGCGATATTCGGCCTCAAGGAAACTGAATCGTGTTTGTGGCTGGGAGCTGGGGCAGGCGGGGGCTGTAAGCTGAGATTCTTCATCGATTTATTTCTGGACATCTCAATTTTGCGACTCGAATTTAACAAGCGATGACTATTTTAATTTGATTTCTTGGGCAACGTTACGGACTTGTGCTTTTGTAGCTACCGTTAACTTGGCGCCAAGAACGAGATGTATATCACTGTATGAAAATTATTGTAAAAAATGACTGTTTAAAAGGACTGTGTGAAAATGACTGTATAAGATGCCTGTGGGAAAATAACTGTATAAAAATGACTATAAAATGACATTTTTATATATGACTGTGAAAATGACAGTATAAAAATGGCTGTATAAAATGACTCTATATAAAAGACTGTATGAAATGACTGTGTAAAAAGGACTATAAAATGACATTTTGATACATGACTGTATAAAAATGTATAACAACTATCCATGTTCATTGCGGGCAATTTTAGGTTAATTCATTTATCTCAAGAGTATGAAGAAGCAACATAAATAGCATGTCCAGGTAGGCATGGATAACTTCAGCGCAGGAGTAAACTTTTCGCTGAACGCTTGGCGAAGGTGATCAAGTGATAACTGAGAGAAATATATTTCAAAAAAATAACAGCGGTAGCGAATTCCCAGGAAAATGATTTAGATTGGTGTTTTTTCCAACATTTTGCCTTGATTTTCATTTAAATAATGCATTAGAGAACGCCTTAGCAATGCATCTAACGCGAAAGGAAATGACGCATTTCTAGTCTCAGTTAAATTTCTTCCCTGATTAAACACAGTGTAAAATGTTTTGTACTACTGTCCGGCAGTTGAGAGTTAATATTTAAGGCCCACGATGAAAATACAACATATGTAACTTTGTTCAAACATTGAATGGAGCTCATCACTACCCCCCAAAGGGCACAAAAAGTCATTCGCTTGTTACCGCTGGCGTGTGCGCAAGTGCTACCCGTTGTTGTAGTTTGCCTCAACTTAATTCTTGCACCTCTGCAACACGCACTATCTGTCTGATGTTGTACGTCAATCGTCCATTCGAACACAGTTTAGAACTTATTCGACAACCGCTACACATTGTAGCGGCAAGTAAGCAATATAGGCCTTTGATTCAGCCTCAGGGCCCCAAACCACTCCCTGATAACGTCTGTGTACATGCATCTCTGATTTGACGATCCGTGGCGTTGCGTGCGTACTTGAAGCGTTTTAGGTTTGAATTTACCGCAGGCAGTCGTGGGTCGATTTGTTATCTTCGTGCATTCACATGAAATATTGAAACGTTCTTGCCAAGGTTTTATGAGAAAAATGTCAACTAAATGATTGTAAATATTATCAAGAACATCCAGAATTTTTCAGAAATCTGAAAAAGAACGAGGCAAATACAAGGATCGAAATAGCGCGGGATAACAGGGCGGAAACCTTAGGCTGCGTCAAGCCGTACAAGCGCTCTTCAGATGGTTTGCCCATCCCAGAGACTCGAAATGTTTTCATGTCATGAACGAGACATGTAGAAAGATTCCGAAAATTAAAACGTTCCGAAAATAGAAACGAACGTATTAACTTTTTTGTGTCAATATTTTATTTTGCTTCGTATTGAGTCGAATAATTTATTGGCGTGTGTTTAACGTTTTGCTGATTGCAGTTGAAAATTTAACGAATTTTCTCTTATTTAATCCCCTTATTTAATGTAATGTTAAGCGTTGCCTCTTCACTTCGATGCCGAGCCATTGCATTCAAGCAGAATTATTCCACGTGGCTGTTACTTCGAGAGCCGCATCTGCAGCGCAGGTAATTGGTTCTTAATACCTCACTCAATTTATTTCAATACAACATTTCCATTTATCCAATTGGCTGTTGTTGTGGTTAAGATTTTCGCTGTGCACAGAATATTTTGAAAGAATATTTTATCATCTCAACTCCAGGCAAATTGGAAAGATTCACGGGAATAATATCTCCATTATCTGGGTCAAGATAGCTCAGCGTTCAGACAAAGGTTAATTATAATGCATTGCACCAATGTTTTTAACACAAATTGCTTCTACGTTTGGGTGAAACCCTCTTTCATTCATTTGGTTGAAACCCTTTTTCGAGAGTACCTCACCTGAAAGGGGAGCAGGGTTGCGGAGTCGGAGGAATGAATTTGCGACTCCGACTCCGCCACCCTGGAGGTGAGTTCAAAGGAAGATTTACCCAGAGTTGGAGTGAGAGATTTCAAATTTTGTGCGGGACAGAGTGGAAGGAGTGCGAACCCGACCAGCACAAGTGTACCAACGGTCCTTGTCTCGACGCAAGTCGCAAGTGCAACGGCGTAGCTGACTGCATCGACTCTTGGGACGACGAGGACAAATGCCGTGAGTTTTTTACATCTATGAACTTCGTCTTATTAAATGTACATGTCTAAATATCCTATGTGCTACATTTAAAGTTACACACTATGCTATATACATATATAAGATTTGTCTGCCTGTCGAAGATACCCTTTCTAAAGTGACATTATGGGTTATAAGCCATGTCAGCCTGTTGTTTGTGCTACATACAAAGTTACGCTATGTGACGTAGTACCGATGTAGGGGCACTACGTCTCATTATACGTACATGTATGCATGTCGTATGTGCTATGTCTAAAGTGATACTATGTGATATATATGTATAAATCATGTCCGCGTGTCGTACATGTCTTATTGCTAGTGGTGGTGTGTGTTGAATGACACGTCCGAATGTCGTACAACATGACGCTATTGGATATGAAATGTCTGCCTGTCGGACGTGCTAAAGCTAAAGTGACACTATACGTCACATGATAGTTGCGGAAAATAAAATATTAGATTAAAAGAATATAAGAAACAATATAGAATAAAGAAAATGGTTATAAGATTGTACGATTTTCAAAATACCGGCTTAAGATATGAGCTTCCTTGGCGTCCAATATTAGGAATTAAACTATCCTTCAAATGAGCTGAGTGTGCGAGACTCGAACACCTTGTTCATCTGGACGGGAGTAAAACTATGGTATTTTAATCTATTCATAAACAGAGAATTCAGAGCACGGAGCTACGTAATGTTCCCTTGTCTAATTAATTAAACTTATCATGAGCGCTAGTCCAACACCGCCTCCATCATCGCTACCGCCAGTAATGAGAACACTCTCACTTCAGCTGCCTCGTGTGGGCGGTCTGTGAATTCAGGCTTCGTTGCGCAGCAGAATTCAATTTGGAGTGAACAATAGCGAGCAAGACAATGGTGTACGCTGAGAAGTAAAGTTGTATATTTTTAGCATTTCAGTGTTCAGAAAAGACAATGAAGAAAACAATGCAGTACGCAAAGCCAAGAAGTAAAATTTCATTTTTTTAGCGTTTCAGTGTTCCGAAAACGCAGCGTGCCGATGCTACCATCTGAGCGCGAACTGCTCCGGCCTCCTCCTTCCTCATCTCCCTCCCAGCCTCGAGCCTGAGATCTCCAGGCTGTGAGTTGGGGACGAGCCATGCAGCAGAAATAGTTTCTGGGAATGTGGGATTAAACTGCTTAAATTATTTCCAACCCCCACAGCAAATTTTAAATCAATAAATGGGTCTGCTGTTCCTCTTTTGCATCCGAGTTGTCCAAAATG
Organism: Platorchestia sp. MABIK; assembly: GCA_014220935.1. NCBI lineage: Eukaryota > Metazoa > Arthropoda > Malacostraca > Amphipoda > Talitridae > Platorchestia > Platorchestia sp. MABIK. Next base: position 97,418 of record JACJUY010000911.1, read on the forward strand.
CTGGCATATGTTCCAAACAATCAAAATCCGTTCTGCTTTATTAATGATCACTTTCAGTGACGCTCTCAAATTACAATTCACAGGATGCAATAATTGAGACCAAAGTCTCAATTCGAGTTCATCCAAATTTAATCCAAATTTAAGTTATTTCAAGAGCAAACATGGGGACATGCTACGCCGATTTTACAAGAGAAGCGTGGAGTATCATAACGCACTTTGCAAATGTTCATTCTAATTTCAGACTTAAATAATCATTGCTTACATCACCAAAGTCCGTTTCATTTTTAGCCCCCAGCATTAGTTGATGATGGATTTCCAAGCCCTTCTTCCTCAGAACACGACAATCCCTCTTGTATTTTTCCAATATCTTCGTGTCCTCAGTTCAAGTTTCCCTCTGCATATTTCCGGAGGTTACCAAAACATTTTATGTGAAGTAAGCCCCAGCATCACATTTTCATATCACAGAATTTAGCAGTAAAGTTTACGTCAGATAAATGCTTCGGGATCTAATTTGACATTTCAATTTTGCCAGGTACTTGTCCGGCAACAGACTGGAGGGCGCTTTGCAGGCTCATGAGCTCAACTCGAGCTCCCACCTCGTGTTGCTGTGAGTACCTCGCTTGTGCTCTCTAGACCTCTTGCATTACTTAACACTTTAACATCCACGTTGTGTACCCATATTACCGTTATCACGACCACCATCCTTAAACTGGCACTGGCATTAGGTAGTCACCGATTTTAGGATGAGGAAGGAACTGCCACTCGCCAGTGAACTCCAAAAAACACATTAAGGAACTAATTTAGCGAGAAATACAATATATTGAAGCTATTTTCAAAAGAGGACCGTACAGTCCACTCGGGCGTTAAGGGGATAAAGTTGTTCATCTATGCAGAGCATCGAGGTTCTGTTCCTTAGGATCTGACTGTGAGTTCCGAAAGGATGCTAATCGTTTTTGAATGATTTGAAGAATTGATTTACCACAAGCCGTACATCGTTACAAATGAGAAACAAGAATATACCAGATGTCTCACACTCAATAATGTTCAACGGGGCTAACAAACAACAAGGCTTCTGTTGCAAGGTAATGAGGAGATAAGGTAATAAAATATTTGGACGTTAGTTTTACTGACACAGGTTAGTGGGTTAATTTTGCCACAGGTTTTTGAAATTCTGCTCATCTACTGCAATGCAAATGGGGAAAACGAAGGTGGAATGATTGCCGAACCCATTCGAAGACACCAAATGCTCCAACAATCTTTGCTGAATCATCAAAAATCCTGCCGATAAAAACTGGCGTTTCGTACTCTAGACTCTTTAAGCGTCTCCAAAGATAAAAGTTTACGAGAGTCATGTCAGGAGATCTGAGAGGCCAAGAAATTGGACTGCTACGACCTATCTAGAGGTTTGGAAATCGATCATCTAAAAATTGCCAAACAACAATAATTCAAACAATTCAAACATCAAACTTTCAAATAATTCAAACATCCAATAATTGCCAAACAACAATCGTGAAGTGTGCAGGTGCACCATCGTGTTGCAACCACATTCCTCAGCAAATCATCAGGGAAACATCTTGCAGCACCCTGAGTAGACCTTCATCAAAAACGCCCACTAACTGCCTCCAGTGATTCATTCTGACAAAATGAAGGAGCCGATGACATAGTTGTCAATAATACCCACTGTACATTTAAGGAAAATTTAACTTGGTGACTGCTTGCCTGTGTACTGTGTGCCTTGATGTGGGATCACATGTTTTGAGTATGTGTGTCGAACGTTCCCTCTTGTGCGAATGGCAAAAAGTTAACTTGAATCGTACTTTGATATTTAAAGTCTGTGTAACTTTCAAACTGAACATTTTTGGAAACCCCACTATAGAGTAAATTATGCTTGTTTTAACCCTAGGTTGAAGTTTGATCAGATAATTCTGGAACAGCATGAATTGTTTTCCTTTGGGGAAGGAAGGCTTTAGATTTCGTCACATTTCAGTATTTCCTAAGAGCCGTGCAGCGAGTGTCCCACGACACTTCGGCCACCCTCACCTCCTGGAAAGGCCTGTCTGCTATGAAGAGGCCATTTTTCTTCAGCTATTGTAATTTTGCTCATGTAATGTTTCCAAAAATATTGATTTTCCCTTTTCGCTGCAAGTTCTTCTTCGGGGATTTTTATTTTCTATTTTTTTCTTAAATGTTTTTCCGCCCTTTTTTAAGTCATTCCCTACTTCTCAAATAATGTTACCATCAGTTAAAAGTTCGGTGATTCTTTGCCTTTCATGGTCCCTACGAGATGGTTTTCTTTCCAAATTGATTATTCTTACCTTGTAATTTAGTTGAAATTAATTTTTAGCCAAACATTGACGCTTGCTCAAAACAGCTATACACCCAAAATTATAAAAAAAGGTGAAGGAATTAAATGATGGTTACGAAGAACTATTCTTGCTGCACTAAAGAGCTTTAGGAAAATTAAATTGCATCAATCAATTTCAGTGCACAATGTTAAATTCAATAAAAATGTTAAAAAGGAATTCAATTTCAATTTAAACAAATTTAAAAACGAATAACGTGAGTGGTGTTCTGCCTCCGTCTTCTCGACTTCTTCACCTTATAATAGGAAGAAAGAGATTCACTGTTCACTAACATCCAAATAGAGATATAAATTACTGGAAAACCCATGGAAGATGTAAAATAACAATTAAGTATTGCTAAATTAGGAACATCACGTTGTAGACACATTAGACAAGCGTGAACAATGAGCTCAACAAACTTTGATGACCACCAAATACCACGCATTATTAACCAAGAGAATCCATTCGTTAATACCTTTTCGAAGCGACCGAGCACCAACTGAGACAGGAGATAACAGGATGACAAAAATTAACTCGGAAAGAATACAGGACTCGTAATGTGCTCACTGCATCATTAGCGTAAGCCTTCTGTGCAGGTAATCAAGATGCATAATTGCCCTGGCAAGCTTGAAATAAGCATGCGCATGTGCTGCATTAGGCGAGGCGGCGCGGCGTGGCTGATGCGCTATCATAGATAGAATGAAAACATTCTGAATTTCAGGGAAAATGTCATAAGGGAGTTTGAATCACAGCCTGAAGCAACGATATCCAACATTGTTGCTTACAATATTGGTGAACTGCTGAACCACTTTGTGTTGTTAATGTGAAAGGCAATGTCTTTATTGCGACGTGACAGCTCTTGTGTGGGGATGCACCTAGGTCACAGATTTTTTAGTGTGTTGCATGAAAACTAGAGAAATTATACGCTCAGTAATGCATAGCAGATTCCTGTCAATCGTCATTCTCACCGGGATTACCTTTTTTAGTACGCCAAAGGTTTTGTTTTTAGACTTGATAGACGCATGTTTATTTTTCTGAAATACTCTCAGGTTGACCAACTCTCATGAATACAGAGACATTGCGTCATTCTGTGATCCGTGTTTCAAGTACACCTTAAATTCTTCGTATGTAGATCAAATGGAAGTCCTCTGCATGTTTTCACCTCTATAACGTTAAGTTGAACTTAGCCTTAAGATTAACTCAGGGCTATTACCTTAGGATTTACTAGAGCGTCAGAGTGATATAAATGGTCATACCGTACATTAGGAGTATAGTGATTTGCATTTAGGCAGCCCTTCCTAACCTAACCTTGTTCCTAATTGAGCTCCGCCACTCGTTCATGAGGCGACATCTGTTTCTTGCTTGTTTGTAAATTTTTGCTCAATGTTTCATCTGGTCTTAACGAATTTTGATCAAATTTTATTTCTGGAATTTTGATACCTGGATGGATCACGAAATTTACTATCAATGAACTATAATTCTTTAGACTCTTTTCTTTTTCACCACGTTAATATACAGTTCATTTTTAATACCTAGATATTTCTCTTCCATTCCTTATGCACGTTTCATGTCATCCAAATTGTCATTACTGATGCTTGGAAGATAGTTTTACGCACGCAATGAATCAATTTTTCCAGGGTATAAGCTTTTAATTTTTTTATTTTGTGCTCGTGTTGAAATTGTGACATGTGGTGAGAGGGTGAAATAGCGCGTGATGCGCTGGTGTGGAAGGTGCGTGCTGCGGCGTGCTGTGTGTGAAGAGCCATCGCTTCTCGCCATTCTTGTCTCTTTGCCCAACATGGTTGAGATGTCGATCTTCAGTAACGTTTGCTTCATCATAAAAACGTCGGTGTCACTCTTCAAAAACATGTTCACCCCAGAAACGTCGGTGTAACTCTCCAAAAACGATTACTTCATCACAAAAACGTAGCTATTCTCCAACAACGTCCACATCATTATGAATGCCTGTGATACCGCTCTTCAATAGCGCTTTTACTTCAAAATAAATACCTTGGTGGGGCTGATCAAACGCGCCATGTCGGGTGCACTGTCTGCAATATGAGCCGTATGAGCTCTGCCGTGTTTGCGCTGCGCTTCATGCCCGGTAGTCCTGACACTAAGCAGAGGCTCTGTTTACCCTGCGCTGATAGCGGGTCGTTGTCATGGCTTCCGACATTTTTTTAATATGCCTCTTTTTCCATTTTTCAAAGTACCTTTTTGAATTTATTGAGCTTACGGTATAAGAATTTATTTACTTATTCAAGAGTGCACGAATTTAAGGCTTTGATTTTGAGGCTCAAACATAGGTCGTATTTTTTATTTTGCCCTGCGCACCCATGCGCAGATAGCGGCTCGTTTCCATGGCTACCGATATTTTTTAAATGTACTCGCTCCTTTTGCATTCATCAACATACCTTTTTGAAATCTCCGACCTTACAGTATTTGAATTTATTTGCGCATTCAAAGCCCTCGGATTTACGGCTTTGATTTTGAGGCTCAGGCTATAGATTGTTTTTTTGCGTTCACTAAAATGTTTCATTTAACAACTAATAAACGTATTTCTCAGACTCTCATAAGTCTTACAAATTCGAAGCTCAAGGAAATGTTTCAACTTTTTCCAAATTGTTTGTGCTGTTGGAATTTCTTTTTATTCATATTTTATTTTGAGGTGGATAAGTATACTTGTGTTTGAAATTAATTTATATACTTTGAAGCCGAAAACCTCGCCAGTTGCTGAAAATTCTAAGCCTAATTAGCAGTCAATTGAACGGCTTTCGAAATACATATAACTTATTCATCATTAACTTCCGACCTTGAGGAAATTTGGAGCAAACGAGACAATTTGAGGAGAAATTAAATTCAATTTAGACGCACAAGAGCGGAAAAACGAATACAAATTAAAATAATTCGTCTCTCATTTCCTGATTATCCATTTTCAATCATTTACTGGAACGATCATCGATGCAGAAATGCAAGAACGAAACAGACTCCGAAAATTTGACGCGACATTTCTGCTCTCGTTTTGTTAGCTCACTTTAGTCACACCCACCTCCCACGATTGGTCAGAGCGGAAGAACTTTACATTCTCCTGCCCAATCACAACCTGCATAACTAAAATAAAACTTCTGAATTTTATCTCACTTTTTCGACATAATATTTGAAGCAGCGTGTTCAGACCTGCTGAACAATGCACCGCACGAGGGAGTGTGGCTTTAGCTTTATGTCTTGGGTGTCACTGCGCCAAAAAAGTGACTGGCTGACTGGAAATGTCGGACTTTAGTTTCTGATAATGACTGCATTGTAACATCGTAACATGGGAAAATTTTATCGATCGACGTTTCATGCGCATCCAGTAATGAAAAGTGGGCGTAAGAGAAAAGAACACCAGTTCTGCACTTGTACTTCGTTACCGAGCATGCAAATTTTTAGCTATGAAAGTTTGGTTCTTGCGATAAAATTTTAACCGAATGATTGGCAAAAAGTATCTGAACATGATACGCCAGAATAGAGCAATAACTTGTATTTTAATCACGCAGGATAGATTTTTCATTCCACAAGGGCAGGTAGTAAGAATAAACCTTACTTTGCAGCAAAATGTGAACAGAAACCTTAGGATCCAGCGAAAAAAAATGAGCCATGCATCTCTTGGACTCTTCATCAACGTGATATCCGTAAAATCCTTGAAATGTTGTCAATAAAAAAAGCGGTAAAATGATAAATTCTTCAGAGCATGCAGCGTGGTACACATTATTTCAGCGAACGGAAGTTATCGACAACTGAAAAAGTAAGTTCGTGAATTGTTTGGACGTTTACCAAGCTTATATCTTTACAACTATGAAATGGTGAATTTTTTAATAACTTTTAGCAGCGCCTGCAAAACAAAAAAAAACAATCGGTGTACACACCTCGGTGAAAGAGATTTAATTTCCTCGTGCGTTTCCTCACACTGGGGACTCAAGTTAAAAACACGCCATTATTAAATTCACGCTCAGTTCTGCCAGACTTAAAGCAAGCAACCTCTTGCGAAAATATTTTTAAAACCTTTTGAAGAACGAGACGAAGTGCTGCGATACTGATAATATCTATTTAGCGTTCGATTTTGTAAAATGAATTTATTCACGAGTGCGACAAATGCCTGAATTGTGAAAAAATTGTGCAACTGGCAGGGAAGAGTGAAAAGCTCCATTCATGCCTTCAAACAGCATTTTCAAAGAAATTTAATCGACCTTAACGATAGAGCTTGCAGCGTAACTCCTTATAAGTCGATTTGGCGGTCTCATTGCAGTGTTTTCAAATAAAATTTGTGTACAAAGAGCATTCAGTATTCAGTGGCACTGCAAAGAAGCTTAATTCTCAATATTCATTTTGCTCGAATTTTGCTAACAAAAATCCTATCTTGAGACAGCAAGTGGTGGCCCAAGTCGGCTAAGAATAAACTACGCTGCCTGCTGTACTGTCAAGACAACGTACATTAGGTATTTAACAATCCGGTTCCACGTAAGTTAGTTTGTGACCGGTTAATTTACAAGCTTCAGAATCACATCTGAACTTTAAAGAATCTAAACGCAGAATGCAATTACGTTCATTTGGCGTTCATAGAGGTGAAAGAGATGGAGCATTTTCTTAAAAACGTAGAATTTAAGTAGTCATCTGCAAACAATTACCATAAACTGTCTCTCAGATGTCTTTGTTAAACTCTTTACGATGAATTCTTTCAATTTTACCCTAAAATGTTCGGTGATGAGTTAAAATAAATTTTGCCAGAATTTTTAGAGTCAACTCATGATGCACCTTGAAAGGGCATTGCTATCTCACTCTGTGCTCCGACGCTGCAAGCCCTGTGTGTCGTTTGCTCAAAGCGTGTTGTATGTATTCTTGTTACATTGCCTGAGGAGGTGCGGTATCTCAGCTGGGTCTGACCACTTCAGTGTTTTATGAGTATATCAACACATTTCAAAAACCTGTTTTTCTTGAAATCTCAAGGAAAGTTAATATTTACGAAAATGACAGTAATGTTTGGTAACTTACTCTCTAGATAAATCAGGGTATTTTGACAACATCAATCATGCTATCTCTTCTCTTTCATGCCTTAGAATTACTTAAAGATCATTCCTACATATATGATTTAATTCGACCTACAAGACTGTATTACGTCAAGGCAACAAAAACTACCCAGTCTAACTTTTTCGCCTGAGAATCTCTGTTTTTCGTCGCCCAAGCGATTTAGTTACTTGGGCGGCGAAAAACATGCATGCAGGTGGCGAAAAAGTTAGACTGGGTAGGCGTCTGCCACGATCACATTTGCTCCGGAACATTCGAGCAAGAAGCCTTGTGTTTGTATGTGTGAATTATTAAAAATCTAAGGAGGTTTGAAACAAGGACTATGCGTGGCATTGTACCAGCTCTGAGACTGAAGTAAAGAGAAAATAGGCGCAAGTGAAGAGCGACTTTTCCGGGCAATGTTTTATTGACGTTAATAAGATGTGTTTGCTGATGGACGTTGTTACGTCGGGAAAGGTAGCCTTTTGATTGATTTGTAAGTTTCCAAATCGTTCTATTTAGGCTTATACCATTAAGTCTGATAGTGGAATGAAAGTTATACTTCACAGTTATATATAAGAGTGGATTCAAAGTTGCGCTTGACAGCTTTGGAAATTGGAGTTTCTGGGACTGCCAAAAACGGAACAGGACTGCGTCTCTAGTTAAGACTCTGGTAAAATCCCTAATTGGAAAGGCAAGGAAGTTAAGCTGAGAGACCTCAAGGCTTCCGCGGAATTTGGTGAGATCTTAACCGTAAGCCTTGTAATGGGAGAGAACCGTAAGCATTGTAATGGAATAGAACTACTTTTAGCCATTAACATCTCTTCTGTTGAAGTAACGCTTGCTTCACGGACATCTCACGATTCAGCTAGAATAAGTCTATTTATTGGAACACAACAATTTGAAACACTTAAAACAAGTGCTTATTTTATAAAATTTTAGCGCTGAATCTGGATTCGTCTTAATAGAAATTTGAAATCAGTCTTACTCAATATTGTTTAATGGAAGGGATATATTTATAATTTTTTCATTTTTCAATTGATGTTTAAAAAAATTTTCGACTTCAACGACACTAAGCAATATCACGTGCTATCTTCTAGTGAGACTGACCAATTATTCATAATTGTTTATGACCACTAATTTACAGAAGTTCAGTTAAAGCCACTTTAGTGTATACTTCGTCCTTATACCGTACAGGAAATGACTTTTGCAGCTTCACCTTTTAATTTGTCTCAAGGAAGCAGCAAGCACAAAAGGGTTTATTTTGTAGTGATACTAGGGATTTTCTATGCATGGCCTAATATATATTAAGATGAATAATATTACCGTGGTAGATTCCAGCTTGAACATTGCGGCATGAATTTCCGGGAATACCAAATAGTTTTGAAGTTGATTCCAAGATGGGAAGTGAAATTTTATGTCATGGGAAGATCAACTTCACAACACTTAGCGATAATACGTGACCACCTGACCACGTGCGTAGCTCAATGTACGTGAAGAAATCATTTCCCAGTCGTAAAGCAAGTCACTCATTACTTCAGACGAAGAGTTTTGAATAAGTCGTAATTATGAGCAGAAAAAGGTAAACATTAAATACTTGATTTTGTTAAAATATACATATATGTTACAATGTGGGAGAAATCTTTAGTTAAGAACGAAACAATCGTGATTTATTTTTAAACAAAATCTTAAAAACCGTTAGAGTTATTAATTACTGTGCTGATATGCCTTTTGTTCCTCAAGAATTGCCTCATTGACGTCATGAGTCATCTCGTTTTACTCAGGAAAGTTCATCGTTCAGAATCAGGTGTTGGATGTGATCCCGTTCTTCACCTGAACTTCATTTTTCCCTCAATATATCAGCGAGTTTCATTTTTAAGCGCTTTCCCTCAGAACTTTCTTGTCATGAAACTCAAGACTCTGATCCTCCTAAAAAGATGTTATTGGCGAAAAAGTTCATTGGAATACAATTTTGGTTATGAACTTGAAAGCTTTCTGTTTATCCCACCGTTATATTGAATAGTTGTAAATTTTTACGCCAACTCAGTTTTGTCCCCCCAGCCTCCCTATTGGATTAATAGCACGTAATTTCGTCTACAACTTTGTTTGATCTCAGCACCAAGTGCCAATGTTTACGCGCTTAAATCGTACGTTTATTGGGAAAATTGCTTATTTACAATGGCGATTTTCGGGATAAAAATAGAACGAGAGACTGTAAAGAAAAGGGTAAAATCGTTTTAAAGAGACATTGTACAACATGGTTCAAAGATTTCGTTTAATAGCGTGTAAAATCTTGAGACTTACTGCCCAAATGTGATTAGTTTGTTTAATACAGCAGATTAATGTGAGCTAAGTTATTTTATGAACAGCAAAGCGGCATCGGTTAGGTTTTTTCAGAAAATTTTCATGAGGAAAAGGATTAAAATTTGATGCGAGGTTCCAAAAAATGGAAAGAGGTGATAAATCCGATTGGAGAAAACAAGAAAAGATTACAGACAAACGCAATTTACTGCGCTGAATGAAGCTTGTGTGATGCCAGGCTCAGACGTAGCTTTCAACACATCTCTGCTAAATCTGCAACTGAGTGGTGGAACTTAAGCCTACACCTGCACTGCTGACAGGAGCAAAGATGAGGGGAACTAGTGGAATGATTAATCAAATCCTCTTATTCGAACCAAGGTTTTCATCCCGGTCTAATACAGGCTAACATTTTGAATTTATTTTATCAATTAAACTTTGACAGTAGAGCTCGCTCTAGCAACCATGCAGGGTTGTAAGAAGCCGAGAGCTTACATGGTCACATTATACTTGAAATATGCCTAAACTTGGCGGACTTGGCGGTTCAAAAAAGATCAGCCTGGGAACCCTGATGCGCCAGGGCGTACTGTCATAGAGCTTCCACCCGCTGCGTTCGCAGATGCTCCACGCTTTTAGGATTATATCAGATTATATAAACTATTTTAAGCTTTCCTAAGTAAAACGAATGTGTTCCAAAGAGAGGAAAAAGTGAGGCACTGTATGGCATTTATGGAACAAAAAATTGATGCACAAGGTGTGTTCCCATACAAGACCACGTGCGCATAGAAACAGTAAGCTAAAGAGGATGAAATGATGTAAAAGTTGAAGAAGAAAGTGAGAGGCGCAGAAAATAGGGCAGCAGTGAGATGAAAAAACGATAATCCGTAATCAAATTGAAACACATTCTATTTTAACGGAAAGAAGGCCTACCTCACCTTCTGCTTGTGACCTCACAACTTCCCCATAGGAATGCTAATTCTCATAGATAGCAGTAGTTGTTTCTTCCTGAGGGAAAGACGTTTCCAGGAATGATACAGCAAGACCTCAATTTATAAGAATCTTGAATTTCTAGTTCCGATTCTCCAATCCAAATCTGATCTATGTTAGCTAAAAGAAGGCAGATTAGGAGTAATTGAGGAAGCAATGACTGGTATAAACTCAGGTACGAGTGGAAACAAAGTTCAAAGTTTATCTTGGTAACTTTGTGCTGCATGTTGACGCAAAGAACTTGAGTTTTTTTAAATGAAGTAAATGGAAAAATTTACACGATGATGAGAACATTTTTCTGATGTTTAATTTTATATATAACTATTTAATTAATCAATTACATTTTTTCTACTTTTTATCACGAAATAAATCGTAATTTTAATCAAGAGACCCATTTTATAACGAGACATGCAAAATTTCTTAAATAAAACTATTGAAATCAAATCTCAAATATTATGAAAAATTAACTAAGCAACTGCAGGTGTCACCTGCCACTTACGTCAGGGTCTGATAGCAGCAGCGCCAGCAGCAACAGCAGAAGCAGCAGCAGCAATATCAGTAACAGCAGCGCCACCACCACCAGCAGCAGCAACAACAGCAACAGCAGCAGCATCACCACCACCAGCAGCAGCAACAGCAGCAACAGCAGCAGCAACAACAGCAACAGCAGCAGTAATGCAGCATCGCATAATCGCTCTATGAGAAGTCAAGAACGGTTGTTGTCTGCGAGGGTCTGCAAATCACTTAGATTCTCGTAAACACACTTGGAACTGATGAAGCAAACATGAACCGGAACTTGCACTTGTACAGCTATTCATTAAAATCAATTACGTTGATGATGAATTCATTACGCTTTTATAACGCAGTTTAGTGAACACAACCGTTAGGAATTTGTGAGGTATTTTTTCTAAAAAAACTAAATCTATCTTCTGTTGATTTTGTTACCAGGAGCAGCAAGTTTAGCCCTTACAATTCGGTGGTTTTGAAGCTCAAGACTCTTCCTAAAATCTACGGATTTTAAAACAAACATTTAAGTATCTTGTGGAGGTTTTACCTTATCTTGTTACACGATTCGCCTTTCCGACTGGGTTGAAAAAATTGAATGAATCGTTTTGAAAAATATCAATAATGAAAACAGTTGGTATATTCTGCTGAATGAAGGGTGGTCAGAATTTCTCTCTAGAATGAAAAGTTGTTTCACGAGCAAACGAATTAATTACTTCATCTCTACAAAATGTTTATTGTGTGACATTAGTCTGATTTCGCGTCTAACACATTTTTTTATTCTTTTTGACATGAAACACGATTATTGTTCATGCTCAAACATTAGCTATACATTATGCATCACTATCTATTCACCTGAACAGACACGACACACTAGACCCGAGGTTCTTAATTAATACATTAATTATGGAATGTAACGTCCCATTCTGATTATTCAATAAATGTTAAGTCTCCGACAATATAAAGCGCAGATATAAAATACAAATATCCATAATAGTAACTTTTGCACAGTTTCGTAGAGGAAAACGTTGTTGCGACACTCTCGCCATATGGAATCTAGAGACTCTGATCTTTTCAAGTATTGTTTACTGAGTATTCTTAAGTAGTTTTCCGTGCTTTTTTCAATCTGGGTAAATTCATTTTCCACCAAACGTTTAAGTTCTCTTAGTTTTTCCATTCTCCACTGCTTAAGGGAAGCACATAAAGTGATTGACTTCAGTGCCTATGCAGACCCAGTCTAGCTTTTTCGCCAGAGCATGAATGTTTTTCGCTGCCCCGTCGATTTAATTACTTGGACGGCGAAAAATATGCATGCAGGCGGCGAAAAAGTTAAACTGGGCTTAGTCGTCAAATTTTTAACGCCTCCTTTTTCAATGACTAAACTAATCGTTTTTTACTTGTGGCGTCCACTTTAGAAATTTGTTTTTTATCAAAGTTTTGAAATATTTTTAGAGAGAACAAATTCCCAGTATATTAATCACTTAACCATCTATGAAGGGTGGTTCTTGTTTGTGAAAGTAGTGGTATTTGAGATACTTAATAAATTTTTAAATTCTAAAAGGATGGGAATTTTTTAAGAACAGATTAGTTTCTGATTAATTTGACCTTATACAAAGTGTTCCAAAAATGTTCAAAAGTTTTACACGGCACAGAAAAGGTGCTTTTTTATCCCCACGCTTAAATTTTAAGCCAAATTTGATGTACTGTTTTTTCAACAGGTGGTAAAATCGTCGATCGAACTGCGCAAATAACGGACTTTCATTTGAGCTTTGAAGACCCGAAACAGGTTATTTAGTGGGACTTGAAGTTGAAATAGTGAAAACATGAGTATGAGTCTGATCGAACTTCAAGGTTTCCAGGTGCACGATTACCAGATAAATTCAGCGTTTGCGGAAAATCGTGTGATGTGCTTCAAGGTCTATCTGGCTTCCTTGTTACGCTGAGACAGCTCAAGCGCCGCTGGTGAAGCTCATCACTTGTAGAAGGGGCTTGTGAACATCATACTCTGTTCCATGATCCACGAACTTATCTCATAATCGCTCAGTTGTTATCCTTGAATTAGGATCAGACTTATACCGACATCTCAACCGTCTTCAAGCCCAAACAACATTCTCAATCTTCGAGTACCACTTCACCTGTTGCCGCTTTTCCAGGCTCAAAAAAGCGTCCGCAAATCCGAGCAGCTCGATCAACATTTCTGCCGCCTGTTGAGGAAACATTGTTTTAAATTAGTCCAGAAATTGATCTGTGTAGATAAGAACGTTCGTTTAAGCGCTGCAAAGTGTGCAAACTATTTTCAAAACTCTGAATTTTATTTCAACAGGAGTGTTTAGTGAGTTAATTAATGCGAAATGTAAGGACTGGCAGGACCAATCTGTTAGTGGCTGACTGTGTTTTTATGAACCAGTTTTTCGATGACATCAATGTTAGTTCTCCGCCTAATGTGCTGCATCGTTGCGTATAATAAAATCATTGTATTCCGTTTCGAAGACTTACTCAGGTGATGCACACTTAAAAGACACAAATAAATCCTGCTTGTAAGCTTCACACGAGAAAAGAGCAAATAATTTGGTTCTTCAGAGTTCCAATCAGCTCTTCGGACAAAGCAATCACTCGAGGGCACTGGTGTGCAATATCGACCGGCGTTACTGAGAAACACACTTGCAAAAGCGAATATTTAGCGAACGTTCTCCTTCCAATATTGTAATTTCCGCTCCTTGGTCCTACTGCGCTCTCTCACCTTACCAGATCGAGGGCGAGAGCCGCCAATAAAGCTTCTCTCGAACTTCGATGAAACCTTAATATTTTCTTTTGCAGGCAGCTTTGTAGTGATCTTCCGTGCAAAGTGTATTAGGAATTAGATCGAAATATCTGCTAGACTCGCGGAGCTGCACCTGTTGGGGTGATGTTTCCATTTCGGACACCTCAATTATTTTTTAAGACACAGAGTTATACCGAAACTGCTGTCTCAGTCAACTTCGTGAAGGTGCCGTCATCATGTGATATAATTTAACTATAGTAGAGTAATCAAGAATTTTCGAAACTTTCATACTCAGGAATTATGAATTAGATCGCTGAAACACGGGGCGCCAAGAATTGTTCGGTTATCTCTCAGAAGCCAGCACACTCTGCTCCCCCTCCCGCTCTTGGGACACCACGGTATGGGAAACAAAGTAAGTTCGAACCAGTCTTTCTTTCGTTGACTGTGTGGTTTTGCTGACGTCACGGCGACGAACCAATAGCAGCGCTTGTATTGTATCTTGTAGCACTGCTACCCCCAAATCTAGCTCCACTATTGGCCTAACGACATGGCGTTTTGGTAATGTCATAAAGTTTGTTTGAAATAAAGCTTTTCAATTGGCTAGCCGAATAAGAGGAGGTGTATTTTCCCCCATAGAAATGACCCTTCATTGTTGGAACACTTCAACTACAGTACGTCCCACAAAAACCCGAACCGAGTATTTATTTTCCCGTATCAGTAATACTATCGGAAGAATACCATAAGCATTTAATTTCTTGCAAAATCATCCTTTAAAAATAACCTGTGGGGGTATTACTGATTATAATGGTATTACTGATTTTACGGGAAAATAAATGCTCGGTTTGGGTTTTTGTGGGACATACTGTACATGTAGCATCACTTGGTCACTCTGCCTCACTTCTTGCTCAATTCCAGATCTCCATGCGTTGCTTAAGCCACAAACTAACGCAGCTCAAAATACACAAATATGTTTACTAAACTAAGCCGTAGAAAAAACTCCCGCTGCCTGCTTCTCCAAAAATTTTGTTGAGAAGTAGATTGATGAAAAGTTTATTCAAAATTTATTCATTGAATTTTAAAATTGCTTCTCCACGGAGAAGGTGATTTTTTAAACTTACTTCATAACATTGTAGGTGACTCTCCAAAGCACAGTAAAAAAATGATTATACATGGCGAGTTTTGGAGAGCATATCACTAATGCGTATTGATGTAATTGTAACAGATTACGATCAGGATGTACAAATGCCAAGAAATTGCAATGAATTCAGTCATTGCTGAAAGATTCCAGTTTTATCTCCAAGACTCACGTTCAGTCTAGCACTTTCAAATCTTCAACTGAAGAACACGCTTTATTACATTTGATGTGGAATTGTTGATAATAGGTGTCGAAGTTATTATTCCACTACCCCTATATGTGAAACTGACTTAAAACTTTGAAATGAATTCTTGAGCTGTTTAGCATCAGCACTCCAAGAAGTGTTGGGGTTTTCTTTCTCTCGGACGTTAACTCGTGAAAACTTTCCGTTTATTTTCCCGCTGTAGATCATTTTTAGTCTCATTTAGTGCTTAATTGGAGACTGAACAACCAAGAAAACATCCATCTAAAATGTACAGAAACTGATGTGAATACTAGAGACTACTTCCGATGCACTTGCTTTTATGTGTTCGGTTATCTTGTAATGTGGGAGAACACAAGGAATGTTTTTGTCATATTATGATCACAGAAGGTTTTTTGGCTCCACACAACATGGATCATTCAACATTCAAGCACCGACACGTCCAGAGCCCGTTTTCATAAATGCTAAGAAGTGGGCAAAACTAATTCGACGCCTCAAAAATGAATGAAGTAAAAAATTGTGAGCAAGAAATTCCTGTGATTCTTTTGTTGAAAGAAATTTAAAAATCAATCGTTATAAAACCGAATTGAAAATTTCGAGTTAATTTGAAACTATTTTGAAACGTTCTCTTGGAGATGAAATTCCTGCTTTTCAGTGCTCCTCGTACGGTCAATTTTCTTTTCAAGTGAAGCTCGTTACGTAAAATGGGCTGAGTTCGTAAATATTTATCTTAGGGAATGAAAAAGATAAAACTCTTTTTTTTTTCAGGCCTCTAATACATGCAAAATTCATAGCAGTTTGCCGAAACTTATGTCTACAAGAAACGGTGGTGAAATTACACTCCTTGACATTTGAGTAGCAACATAAACGAAAGAATAACTAACACAATCCTGATAAGCAAGACAATTTCAGCATCCTTGTGTTGAAAAAATAGGTGAAATAAATTCTCCAAGGGACGACGATGAAGTTGCAACAGACGCTACGTTCAGTTCACTCCATCCGGGATGAATTATATTCATCGCCCATGTGTATGGTCAAAGTGCATAGTTCTAAAGACCTAACATTGATCTCGCTACAAGAATCAAAGGACCCATATGGGATAGTTTTGTGGTCACATAAATTCTTCTTTCCTATGTCTTGTGATTTCAATTGAGGACCTTTCAAATAGTTTCAGGAAGAGGCTCATTCAGTTTTCAAGGGGTGGTTTTTTTAACTTGCTTGAGAATACTTTATCTGGAGTGTATAGGACGCCATTACATGGATTAAATCGCGTGCAGTTGGAAAATTAGTCCGGCCATGCGACTCGAGTAAAGATCACCTAATTTCTTCGGTGGATCTTATCAACAGGGATCAAATAGAAGCTCAATGAAAAACTTCTCATTCTAAAGATGACACAGAACTAAACAGACTCGAGCGAGTAGGACACGCTGATGTTGTGCTGTCTTCCCGCGATTCCCAGTCTAACTTTTTCGCCTGAGCATGCATGTTTTTCGCCGCCTAAGCGATTTAATTACTTGGGCGGCAAAAAACATGCATGCTGGCGGCGAAAAAGTTAGACTTGGTTGCCGCTCTAGTACAGGCAGAGGCTGGTCTTATGAATTTATCTAGGTACTTGTAATAAGTATATTTGTGTTAATTCCTGATGTTCAGTAAATTGATTTTTGCGTATACAATAGAATGCCCACGAATGTAAATTACACGTCTATACATGAGTAGTCAATTTATCGTTTCAAATCAACCGTTCAACGGTTGTACTGATCTTCAGTCGATCGAAACATGCATTTCAAGTTGCCCAGCACGTCAATCACAGTGGAAAATGTAGGCCATGCGGAGCTGCATCAGAAGATGACTTAATTCAGAAGCGTTGCTTCGCTTCGCTGGTCACCTGATGTTCGCTCCGTCAGGCCGCATCTGCAACACAACACCCAGTCCGCCAAATCTCTTTCACGTGAACTCGTTGGATGTTGTGCAAAGTGTCTGAGTTTCTGCGTTAACTGCGAGGAATTCGGGTTGATATGAGCTAAGAGTCTACTACATACATGCATGTGTGTATTGCATGTGTGTATTGCATGTGTGTATTGCAATTGAATTTGAATTTTGTCCCGATTTCTTGAACAGCCCGCTGCCACATTCAGTTGCAAGCTGTCGTCTTTTAGTCTTTTTCTGAAGAATATCATGCATTATTTACAAGTGAGAGCGAGGTACGAAACTATTCGTCTCATCTGTTTTTTTCAAACGTAAATACCGAAATTGAAAACTAAACTGGGTCCTTGATTGATTCATCTGTACATGCGTGTGTTTAGTACATTTGTGAAGTACAATTCCATGGGGTTTCTAATATATTTAATTGTGTTATTGAATACCATATAATATTTGTGCAATTTTTGAAACGTAGGACATGAGCGTTCTTGTATTTTGAAATTTGCAGCAAACTTTTCCAACGAATGATTGCCGTCACAGCTACATGCTTTGACCTCTAATTCCAAGTTAAGTTGTGTCGCCTAAGAAAAATGTGATCACCGAAGAAAAATGTTAAACTCGTATTAAATTAGCTTTATATTGGCTGCGCTCTGCAATGATAGAGAAAACAGTGTTTCTTTTTAATGCGTATTTTCAATTTTAACAAACACTGGCAATATGACATTAACTTCCTGCAAGTGGGATTCATTTTTATTCTATTTTCCCTCTGTATGAGTCGTAGCGAAATAGAATCTTATTAACGACATTTAGCTGTGGAACCATCACTACTTGGTAACCCCAGCCCGGCTTGCGCAGGTCAGATCATTGGCCACTCACGGCACGCACTCGAGAAGTTCGAGCGAGTCGAGGCAGGACTTATAGTACCACTTGCGCTCCTTTTGAAGTGTTGTTGTAGACTGCGTGCAGCACCTGCTCATTCATATCACACACTCTGAATATATTATACTAGCCAAAATTCAACTTATTTAAATACCTGACTTGTTGTGCCTCCATTTTTCTATTTATTATTTCATTAGAATGCACTTTCGAAAAACTTTCGTTCCAAATTTAAAATAATTTAAACAGTATTGTCCTAAGCTCGAATGACACTAACTTTCTTTGACTAACTTTGTAACTTCCTTAAGACTCTTTTTTCACGAGTATACGGGGAATTAATTTCTGTTACAGAGATCTGTCCTACAACAACATCACGGCTCTGGCGAGAGGGAGCCTCAGTTACTTGTGGCGTCTCAAAATTCTCGTGCTGAGCCACAACAACTTAACGGAGATAGAAGAAGGGTACTTCACAGGACTGCACAGTCTTCGCACTCTGTAAGTTTTGTACTAGTTAGAAAATTGAAGTCATTAGCTCACCGTAGCGCGATGTATAAATTTGAGACTGGACTTACATTCATCCAGGCTGGCCATGTAGGCCTTCGCTTGATCGAAATCCTCGTGTTTACGAATCCTTTAATGAAATAAGACTCCAAACGCTTCAAGCACCTGGTCATGCTGCAAGTTTGTAAGATGCTGAAAGTTCTTAATAACCAAATTTTACTCTGTACATGCAACACTTGTAAATTCTGGTAAAAAAGGCCAATCCGGCTGTCCTTCATCCACCTGCTGATGCCACGACACATTACTTGAACACCGTTGCTTCATCTCCAATCCTCCAGCAGAAACTTCTTCTTTTTCACTTTCTTCCAACATCTGTCCCTTGACTTTTGTCCTTTTTTATATTTCTTTCAGCGAGCAACTGTGTTGTGTTGTGAGTAGTGAAGCATTCATTGCCAGATCAGATCACCATCAACTTCAAAAAGATTTCTTTCAATTCCTCAAAAGAATGGAGTTATCTTTGATCAAACTTTTCTTTCGTAACTCTCCTGGGAGATGTATAAGCCTTTGGTTTTTAGGTTCTCGATAAAAGTTTTGATAAGCTCGGATTGCTCAAAGCCGATGACATCCCCAGTGCTACGGAATTAGTTGTGAACCCTCTACATTATTATATAGAGGGTATTATACCCTCTTCTCTCCAAACTCGGACAACTTTCCTGCCATTGTGAAACAAATTTCACACAAATTCCCAAAAGTTTATAGGAACATTTAACATCACAATAGAGGTTTAAAATACTCGGGAATATATCACATAGACACAAGAAGCTTTACACCCATACTGTTCAGTTTGCCTGAGGATTCGCTATCCTCCACAAATCTCTTGATAATAGTTATTTTAAATAATCATAATGTGAGTAGTGGGAAGATCGCCAAAATCTTCCCGAGTTCCGGCTAAAATAAAAGGTAACGATTAGAATTCAGTGAGAGATTAGCCAGAGGCGAGTGCGGCTTTAAATATTAGGACTCGGTTGGTAATCTTGCTTCTGTAAAAATTAGAACTAGCTGTGTTGGCCGGTGCGAGTGTACGCCTATAAATACAGGGTAGGACGTTAGCAAGTGAGAAAATTTACTAAAAATGTAAACTGCAGCCAAGTGCTGTACTTCTATCATCTGTGTATGATAAAAATTAAGGTACATTTTCATGTGCATATAAACACACAATTTTAAACATTATTACATGAAATGAAATAATTGAACTGCTAAACACTTGTGATCAGGTGACATGCATCACAAGAACACACCTAAATAAAGTAGTAAATGTGAAAGGATTTAATATTGCTTGAGAGCGCACGGCTTCCATTCGATTGGATGTCAGATCATTATTGTCAAAGCAGAATATTTGGTTACCATAACAACGACAAAATTACATTAAAGCGTTGACCACGTTTGCGTGGTTGCTGCGGTTGGTAAAGTTGAGTTTCAAGATGAGGAATCGATAAACGCACCTCATTGCTCGAATGCAATTTTATCTTTTCTGAGGAATGTGAAAAAAATAAGTGCATTGTAACATTTTCCCTGGTTCGCTAAAACATTTTTTTTTTAAATGGTTGTGAAATAATTGGAATGTTATTCATTTATACCGTTACGTAATTGAGCAATTTACTGAATGGTACACGTACAGTTCTCAACTCGATGAGACTTAATCCAAACCTTTTATTTTGCAAAGGTTAACAAGGGCGTTCTGATAATCATTTTACTCTCTCATTTTTGGGCCCACCTACACCGCAGGCAACTTGCAAAAAATCACACAGTAACATGCCCGAACTTTCCTCAGGGTTTCCCCGCACTTTCCTTGCGCAAACAGTCTGAAGCTCTCGAGGTTTGAGTGGAGGACTTACTGGCCTGTGAACGTACACACGACAGCCATTACGGCACTGCGTCACTGCGTGCTCGTGAGCCGTAACTGCGTCACTGCGTGCTCGTGAGCCGTAACTGCATCACTGCGTGCTCGTGAGCCGTAACTGCATCACTGCGTGCTCATGCCAGTGTTGCCAGATGCTGAGGGCTCTACAGTGCTGATTTTATAATTTAAATTCTGATCGTTTTGGCCAAAAAATATCAGTCTGGCAAAAGTGGCAGGTGCCTTTCAGTCCTGCTCTACTGGCCTAGGCACGTTCCGCTCTCCATATGTAGGCGTAATGATCTTAACTTCGACGCTAGTGCAATTTTCACACAGGCTTGATTTTGCTACAAACCTCACACATCGGAAATCAAGACGAACAGCTGAACGTGTAGACATGCGTTCAAAACATGAAAGTCTGAACTAAAATTTCAGTTTTCAAATTTCAAATTCTGATGGTATGGTAGCGCTCGCAAATGTTGTCTTTGAATGAGAGCTCTGTGGTGCCTACCGCTCTGTTCTCACGTATGTTTGTAAGTTCAGTTGTTCTCTCTTGCTTTGATTGTGTTCTTTACCGGACCTCTGTGAGCAGTTGGTAGTTTTGGCGACAGTTTCAATACCGGGCAAATATATTTGAGAAATTTTCACTAATTAGGAATAGGGACAAAACTGTACCACTTATTACAGTATTTATGATGGAAAGTGATCGAATGAAGTAGCGTGCATTTGTTCCATTATTTACTTATCAAAAATGGTCTCTTTATTATTGAATAAGCCTCAATAATTTTAAAATAAGAGGAGAAATTGTTCAATCATCACGCTTCAGAACTATTGCGCGAAAACATGTTATACATTTAATGCATCAACATCTGTACGTGTTACGACAGCTGTACGCGTGACACCAACAGCTGTACGCGTGACACCAACAACTGTACGCGTGACACCAACAGCTGCACGCGTGACACCAACAACTGTACGCGTGACACCAACAGCTGTACGCGTGACACCAACAGCTGCACACATGACACCAACAGCTGTACGCGTGACACCAACAGCTGTACGCGTGACACCAACAGCTGCACGCATGACACCAACAACTGTACGCGTGACACCAACAGCTGCACACATGACACCAACAGCTGTACGCGTGACACCAACAGCTGTACGCGTGACACCAACAGCTGTACGCGTGACACCAACAGCTGTACGCGTGACACCAACAGCTGTACGCGTGACACCAACAGCTGTACGCGTGACACCAACAGCTGCACACATGACACCAACAGCTGTACGCGTGACACCAACAGCTGTACGCGTGACACCAACAGCTGCACACATGACACCAACAGCTTTACGTGTGACACCAACAGCTGCACACATGACACTGACAGCTGTACGCGTGACACCAACAACTGCACACATGACACCAACAGCTGCACACATGACACCAACAGCTGTACGCATGGCCACGCAAATAATAATTCTGTGTCCCCAACAGGCGGCTGGAAGGCAACGAGATCAGCGTGCTGCGCCCTCACGCCTTCGTGGGCCTGAGCGTGCTGTCGCTGCTGTGAGTGGGTGCTGAGCGTGCTGTGAGCGGAGATACAACTCATGCACTGGACTAAAATGAACTATATTAACTTCAACTGACGAGCCTTGACTGACCGTTGCTCGACAGGGGTCAGCTGCTCTCGTGATTTCGTATTCGCACGACTTTCTACTTTCAACGGAAAAATTTTACACGTTCTATTGGATGAGTACTCGAGGTTTAGTAAGTTCGTGGGCATGCTATGTCTAATCTAATGCGATGCTTAAAAAGTTGTGAGAGCGGAATACATTCAGAGCAAATGTAATAGTTGTGTAAATTGATATTTCGATAAGTTAAATTTTTTTGGTGTCTCTGGCGAAAATTTTTTAAACCAAACCCCAGTTTCAGAAGTGAATTGAATATGTCCACGATGTTAGAAGTAAACTGAAGATGTTTTCAGACCTCAACCTGACTACGGACATCTCAGAAAATAAGAGCGCACTTCAAACAATTGATTAATGAGGAAACATGAAAGAAAGCGGAACTCGGATTTTAAAAACTATCTTGCGAATTTCAACTTTGTATCAAAAGTCAATCCAATGTGATCCTTCAAAATTAATTAGGAAGTTTAAGACGCGGAACAGCAGTAAAAGGAATGAGTTGGAAGTTTTACTAAGGCGTCAGTTGACACAGTTATCTAATTTCTTAGTGCATGTAGACGAGCTGAGAAACAATTTGCATGAGCAAAAAATTTCCTGCAATTTTGAACGTCAGTGCAGTGTTGCACGCATTGTGATGTGCAATGACGCAAGATATCCTAAGGAATAAATAGCGATTTTAAATACGTTTAGTGATGAAAATAATCTGATAGTTTAGTTCATCGAACTTAAAACTACAAATAGTTAAGGTAGTTGGTATTTCATTTAGCTTTTAACGATTGAATATTAAATATTTTCAGAGTATTTTATTTAAAATCGCAACTTATACAAAATACCAGAATTTATTCCACCACTATTTATCTCACGGTCTGAGTTTGTCCTCTGTCACTTGCAGCATCGTTCTCCCCAGCTTGCTCTTCCCTCGCATTGAAGTAAATAATTAATTTCATTTTTGAAATGTCACACTTGGAAACAAAAATTCCATGCACTCCATTAACATTCCCCTCCTTCAACAGCTTCAGGTCCTCTTTGAATAAATTAGCTGCTGGACTGTGAAATACTTCTATTTCAATGCTTTCAATTAACGCTACATTCAGGCTTTATGTTTCAATAACTAGACCAAGAAAATATCGTTAATGTTAATGTGTCCAATTTCATCCTTGATGTGAGTGAGTGTTGCGCTACACGTGGCAAATTTTGCGAGCTGGTAAAGAAATTCTCTCACGCGAACACGTAACAACGAGGTAAAATGTTGACCTCAAATGATACTTTCTGCATCATAAAGAAACTCTCTCACGCGAACACGTCAGATAACGAAGCAAAACGTTGGCTTCAAATGAAACTTTCTGCATCAGCGGTTACTAGTACTGATAGATGTGCTAGCCTGCCACTTGGTTGTCTCAGAAAGAACAATTTCAGAGGCAAGATATCTACTCAAAACCTAGTTATGACGCTGAAATTTTCCTCTGTATACACTTTTATTTCGCAGATGAATTTCTAAACTCAATTAAATTGTTGGTGTTCCGCAAAATTTTAAATTAAGAACTCATTTTTAGCTGACGTGAATAAAGCGAAAGATGAATTAAACAAATATCACTTAAATGTTTGAGAACGCGAGTGAAATTTTTCTTCAATAACGGATATACATAAATTGAAAATGCATTGAAGAATCGAACGAATATGGAAATTAATTGTTATTCTATCAATCAGACACTTCATGCTGTTGACAAATGCAATGCCTGTTAAATTACGCCGACTGATCTGCAACATCCTGCGTAAAGAAATATAGATTCGATATAAGAGGTTTACTGCTCTGCGCGACTTCACACTCAGATTTCGAAGATTAGTTGAATTCCTCCAGCAAAGAACTCGCGCAAAAGTATCTATTATAATTAATGATAATGATCATGACTAAACTTACAGAGAACGAAATTTATCGATTACCTCTGTATAGTTATTTTCCCTAAACTTTAATTTCGATTCTATTTATAAAATAGAAACAAATCAATCGCATATCATGATTCTGAGGAGTTCAGCTCTCTGACTTTGATTCGGTGATTTCGTGCAAAAATTTTCGGTTTTCGCTCGCTTGTCAGGTTTTATTTCCAATGTTTTTACACAAAGGCAGCTAAATGATATCCTGATAGTTATAAGAGGTGACTCTGCAGCTGTTGTGCTGCTTCCCTTCCAGCTCTAATTGAGCAAATGGCGTTGAAAGAGCTGAAGATTCTCAAATGGAAAGTGTGAACGAATTACCACCAGAGACGCGCTGCTCAGTAGAAGTGTTCACAGACTTCCTCAAAATAAGTCTAATTGCTTTCAATTTAAGTGCGTTTCTCCATGCGAGAAAATAACTGAGAAGGTAAAGGTGGCTTTCGTATCGCCAGAACTTAGTGCAATACAACCAAGTTTTTTTCTGAGAAGACGTTAACAAAAATAGGCTTCCATTTGCCTCAGTGTTGGAATTATTTCCGAGTAAAGCTCAGTAATAGGAATAGGTTCAATTCTAGGTAAATATATTTTAGTAATTTTTATCCGCTAGGAAACGCGACAACTGTCTACAACTTATTTTCTCATTCAGGATTAATGAAATGACAAATAATAGTTAGTTGCGTGCTCCTGTTCTGTACAGATGCTTGGTAATTAAACATGGCCTCTTTATTGTCGAATGAATGAGCTCCATTAATTTTTATATTAAAGGGAAAACTATTCAATCATTGAGCTTAGGAACTATTGTACGAAGACATGTATTACATTTAATACCAGAAAGCACATGGACGCTGTACCTCAGTTAACGCCATCTGGTATGAGCTTAAAAACTACTAAGAAATGTAGGCCACATTTCTTAGTAGTTTAATGGTGCGCGAATACGCCAATTGATGAAAAAAAAAAAATCATAGCGATTACTTCAAGCGTGGAGTATGCGCTTGCTAGATAACTTAGTGATAACCTTAATAAATTTTCTCTGTCTCATATCTCCAGACATCGTAATGATATGAATAAAAATTGGAAAGGCGTGAAATAATGAGAATGATGTGCAAGCCAAAACAAGAGATTACGATGAATTTGGCTTTGAACCCAGAGAGGACCTGAATGTTGGTTTACGATGCTGACAAGTACCCGATTAGAAGGAGAGCTTGTTTCATAATACTATGCTTAATAAACATTTTGTTACTCGTCATTCTCCGTAGAGATCTGAGCTGGCAGAGGTTGCAAGACATCAGACCCAAAGCATTCGAAGGCCTACGAAAGCTCACCACCTTGTAAGTTCCTGTAGATACTATTCTACCTCGCATAATTCACTGTAATTAATCTTTTCTTTAAATTTCAATTTCTTCCATAATTCATATTTTCCTTCATGACTCCTGTGTTCTTTTCTTTTTCTTAAATTTAAATATTTGGCCTTGCCGGAGTAAATACATGATTTCTAGTGTTGGAGAATTTGGTGTTTCATTCGTTGTGAAAATTGTATTTTTGAGACTCAATATCCAGCATTCTAGCATTCCATCAGAAATGGAGAACTGTGTAACTCATTTGTCTTTGCTATTCCATTTGAATGTAGCACTCAACATGTAATATCTTATCTGGACGGTAGTTCTGCACCTTCAATGATACATAAAATTTGCTGTAGAATCTTCAAAAACTTTACATTACAGCCCGATGTCGTGCTTCACTAAACGGCAGCTAAGTTGCTGATTTCCAGAGCTATCATGCTTCATTCTTTCTCATTCATTTTTATTCCTCACGTTCTCTCATTTTAGATTTGAATGTTTATAACATTTATAGCAAACGTTCAGGCATTTACAGCGCTTTTTTTCAGTAACGACATAGAGCACAAAATATCTCTAACGAAGCTGGCCCTGTTTTCTATTTCATCATTTTTTGTTTGTTTCCGCTTTATTCCATTTTTTTTTCGTTTCATTTTTATTTTTTACTTTTATTTATTTTTTTATTCATTGCACTAATTTATTTTTTACTTACTTTTTATTTTTTTAAATTTTTTTAGCAAAGTGCTCAAATCAGTCTAGCATCCAGACCTATAAATATTATTAGTAGTTCATTTATACCCTGTAACACAGTGATAAAATTTTTTTAACGTGGTACAAGACAACCATACGCACTCTACTATTTCGTTACATCTATACATGACGCTTGCCAGGAGTTAACATTCTCTGTGGCATGTGATTGATGTCCATTCAATCTTCAAAATCGTCGCTCGATGCAAATTTCCCCTCAGAGATTCAATCATCAGAACCTTGTAATTTCCTACTCGACGTATCCAACTGACAACCTGCATGCGTTCAAACCTCTCACTCTGCAAGAAATTGTTCCTTTTCAACCTATTGTCTCGGTCCGTCACTGCTTGCAATCAATCGTTTCATACCCTTCCCGAATCGTGTTGGCTACAAATGCATTTTTTTTAAGACTCGGATATCACTTTTTTCTCCGAAGAACTAAAAACAAAAGATTATGATGTACTTTGGCTCATATTCTATGCTGAAAGGTTGAGAATTCAAATGAAAAACAACTGAATCATTTGTGTTCTGATTAAGCAATACCATTGTTTTTAAGAAGCATTGTGAAAATATTCAAATGTGTAAAATGAATTTTGAAACAGAGCTAGTAATGCCGTTAGCATACAATTTCTGACGACTTTTTGAAGTCTTTGGAGGATATTAGTACGTTGCACTGTTCTGCGTGAGTATGTATTGCGGAGTGAGAGGGGTGAGCTAATTGGTTTCCAGTACGGAAGCTTCTACCACGATGTTCGGCCACTCTGATATAAAAATTGCGTGACGTCATGCCGACGTACCCTCCCTCTCACTCCGCAATACGCACTCACGCAGAACAGTGCAACGTACCGATATCCTCCAAAGACTGTAAAATCTTAGATTCCTGTTCAACTTCATATGACCTTAGGATTTTAGAGTCGTTACATATTTTTAAACGGAAACCGGCCCTCAACAATACCGATAGTTCATATCCATTGCAAATAGTAACTAAATAGCAATTTTGTCCTTTATTTCTTATTTTTATGAAATGTTTTTATTTTTTGATTTCGTGATCTGTTTTAATGACTGTCTACAACATTTTTGTTTCTTCTTTTATTGCAGACATTATGAATTGTATTTTTGAACTGATGATGGAGTTGGAC
Source organism: Platorchestia sp. MABIK (assembly GCA_014220935.1). Classification (NCBI taxonomy): domain Eukaryota; kingdom Metazoa; phylum Arthropoda; class Malacostraca; order Amphipoda; family Talitridae; genus Platorchestia; species Platorchestia sp. MABIK. The sequence continues at coordinate 124,722 of JACJUY010000911.1, forward strand.
TCCGAAACGTTTTCCAATTAAACATGATTAAATTCCTTGGAATTTTCCTCGTTTTTAAGTTTCTAATCCTAAATCTTCTATCAATACTCTTTTTATGGAAACCAAATATTGCACGGAGACGTTTGGTTTTGATATCTTATTCAAAAATGTTCTCCTCATGGCTTACTCACTTATTTGTTTGAATATTTATACTGTAGTTTGTCCACAAACATCGTTGGTTTACTTTTGAAACTGGCTCGTCCAATCGCAGCGTGCATATTGGCTGTCTCTGAATGTAGGTGGAAGTGAATTCCCTTATTACCCACTAACGGAAACTCAGTTTCCCGGCACTGACGTTTTCCACTATACCACTAAGCGAATTGTGAATGATAGCTCGATCTTGAGTTACACAGAATAGCTCATGTGATAATTATAGAAAAAACTTTATTCTTAAAATCATTTGAAAAAAACTCAAGTTACACCGTTCATTTTTCTCCATACACTTTATTGAAGATCTCCTCTCAGAGCTCACTTCTACCCTGATTCCTTATTCCAATAGCATTCTTTCTGTTGTCTCGACATTTATTCAATCTAAAGTTGACTCTCTTATTGAGTGAGTGTTGACGACTGATCATGCGACACTGTACAGATCTTTCATATCTCCCGCTGCAGGAAGCTGTCTCACAACTCACTGACCACCTTAGAGAACGCTGCGTTCGCTGGGCTGCTCAACTTGGAAGTTCTGTGAGTATTTTTTGTTCTAATCAAATCAAACAAGGAAGACCTTGCTGGCAATAAAATTTAGAAGCGCAATTAGCGAAAAAATTGATGACATAAAATTAAAAATCTGGGAAGACTTCAACAGCTGGTAGTCTATCAACATCTCTTGTAACTCTTCCGAGTAATCTTTGCTACATAATGTGTATTGCATTGCCATCGAATGTTGACTTTGGAAACAGCACGGATTTTGCGTCGCCTTTTTTTCGCAGAAGGCTATGTCTACTTATCTTGCATCGTTAATTCACTCACACAAGCATATTAATGTTAAAGATCAGCCGCATCACCATTTAGAGTGTTCTGAAACATAAAAGGGGAAATAAAATTCGATCTCCTCTTCAGATTCGCTGGGAGTACACGGGCTGAGGCTATGGCCAAAACCAGCTAAGCTGAAACGTTTAGAAAGACTCCAGAATTCGAATATCTGTGTAACAATGCACTGGCTAAAGTACAGTACTGATTGGTTAACTAAATTATGACATCGTTCAGAACGCTCACTGACAGCCAAAAACTGTGGATTTTGTTAAAAGTGACCCTGCTAACTGTCCATTAGAGTACATTGGATATCTAAGCAGTATTCTCTGCACGTGAGTTTGTGAACATGCATTAGGAGTTTTTGAAAAGGCTCACTCTGAATAAGAACACCGTTATCGGCTTTACGTGAGCATTCTAAACAAAATGAGAATTTAGTTTCTGTCAATAATTTTTTTTATTTTTGCTGAAACCCAACGTTACTCAAATATTTGAATACCAGAGTCTCCGTAAATTTTTAAACCTGAGCCGTTTTCAAACCTTTGCCGCAATTAGAGAATAGGTGACTGTATTTTATATTTAGTTTTTTGTTTTTCACTAGTGAAAGCCAAAATTGTGTACGAGAGCGAATATAAAAAAAGCGGAAACACAGCCCCTCTTCTAAAGACAATAGCCCGACCCCGACTCCAGAAAAACCCGATACTTGTTGCACAAAACCCGATACGTGTTGTCCTCTCTCTACCTCCGTATGTCAGAGGAATGCCAATGTTGTGCAATTTTCCCACCCGCTATCTGGAACAAGAAAAAATGGCTCGTAGGAATGATATTTTAGTTATCTACCGTTCATCTGACCTGGGACCGTAAGTTCTCACAGTTTTACGTATTCTTTTGTGCGTATTCACGTATCCCAGCGTACAAAAAAGGCGAATGAGTTGTGTTATGCCACGTCTCTGCCATAATAGTGATAAAATAAGACTGAAATCCCCTTTTACGTTTTTCCACACTGCTGAACTGCTGAACTGAATGATTGCGCATGAACCTTTAAAGTGTTCACTCCCACTCTAAGATAAATATCCCAAATTTCATAAAATGGCACATTCTATGTTTCAGTAAGTTAATAATCTCCCTATAAGAAAGAGTTTACTTCATTAGCACGGTCGACTGTGTGAACCTATTCCGTAGACTGTAAATTGAGCCAGTAATGTACTTACATAACTCTTTACATGTTCCAGGTTTTAGCCGTAATCTTAACGCGTTTCTTAATTCAACGTATTCAATATTATGTTCGTTTGAAATTATGACACTACCCAATATAACGATATTAAAGGTACGAAATACACAAATGAAAGAATACCAATACAGCAGGCGTATGGACACTGCGTTAAATCGTCCTCTCGTCTATATTTCTTTCTCCGTCAAGACATAACGGATGAGAAATAGTTACATTTTTTTCGTCATCGGAGAATCAATTCTTCTTATTACAGCCTGAGATGTGATCTCGAACATGTAACAATTCTTATAGAAGTTTATTTTAAATTATTACTTTCGAAACATTCTTCAACCAAGACACTCCAATTTTTAAACTTGTTAACATCAATTCATAAATATTTTACCGCATCACTTTACATCCTCGTATACGGACAAATATGATAAATGGTTGCCAAATTCCTGCATGAATTGTGCTCATTTCTAATCGAAGTGGAGAATTTTTGTAGCTATTCATTACTGGTAAGCAACTCATTTACCAATTTCCGTAAATTCTTTGAAATTGTGAGTGAATGAGAAACCTATGATAATTCATGTACTTTGGCTGCACTTTTTTTCCTGTTTCCATCCAATGAAAATGCTCGCATTCACAGGGCTAGGAATGTTCTAGATGGTTTATTGTGAATGGGGGAACATTTGAACTTATGCACTGGCCTCCACAATCTTCTGATTAAAACCTATCGAAAGCTATGTGACTGAAAGGCAATGCATATATCACGGTTTAATTTTTCATTTTATTTTTTGGGTGTCGATGCTATTTTGCTACCCTGACATCCTCGCCGATGTGAATATTTCTTTTTACATCCATCTTATTTTCCATTTGTCTTTTCATTTGGTAATATTTACTAAAAACTGAACAATTACATCACACACTTCATTCTCAACAGTGATTTTTTGAACGACTCTGCTTCTTACAATTTTTCGTTTATTTTACAAAATCTTAAATGATATCAAGATTGTCTTCGTTTCAATTTTCAGGTGCCTGTATGATATACATGAATCCTAGTTGATTTGAGTAGTGATCCATTTTTGTAGCTAATGTGTGTATCAGGCATGTACTACTCAGTAAGAAATTGAATACCCACTAAACAAAATTTGAATTTTTGCAAGTAATTTAGAGTCTCTCAGAAGGGCAGCCTAGGCAATACAAGAGCTGATTAGCCATGGAGATCTCAACTTTAAAACCTGCTATCCAGCCAGCCATCTAAGCTGCCTTGCTTCATCTCAGCCCCAGAGCACTCCACCGCATCCGAGCTGGTGTGTTACGCCGGCACTTTCCAGCGTGCTTGTACACGTTCCCTGCGTATTGAGCCAAATGTGTACCAATACATAAATTGCCCATTCACGTACCAGTTTAAATAAATGACATTTCATGTTTCACAATCTTTTTAAATCATAACTGTTATCATACGGGGTGAAATTTTATTGCACAATTGCATTTTCATTTTTCTTTGGAAGGATAAAAATGTGTCCGAGCAGTAAAGTCGATTTCCCACTTCTGCTACTCACCACCTAACCAAACCAACCGTTAACAACAGCGGAAACGCGGTGAAAGTATTAAGCGTCGAACTGAGCCAGAATTTCAGACCAAAGAGTAAATTATTTAGCAGCTTCCACAAAGATCACTTTGAACTTCCGCTGAACCATTCGCCACCATTCCGCTCCGCTGGTCTAATGCAAACGTCACCTGGGACCTATTTCTCTCACACTCCATCGCTCGTTTAAAAAAAAACTTATTTTTCACGTGTTCTCTTGCCCTTGGATTTGGCGGCGAACGAAATTGGTGATTAAATTTACACTACATCATCTTCTCGGGAATCAAAAAGTATGTGCGGCAATGCCGTTTCTCCATATCTGATACTCGAAGTGCAAATTCATCTGCTCGGACTCAAAAATGTAGACGCACACGTCTTTTAAGATTGGACTCTCGTTGAGCAACATAATCTACTAGTAATATTTAAGGCATTGTGGATGTAGCGTATTTTAAGACAGCTTTTGCAGAAGTTCTATTATATCTCATTGGCGGGCTGAGCTTTAATCGATCACTGGTACATGCAACGTGCAGACCTTCAATTCCTAGAAAAATGAATCGACCATTGTGGATTTCTTGGATTTCAGGAAATCTTATTTCAGAACGTAGGATTACAGATTAAAGGTTTAATAATTTCGAGACACTAATGTTCTTATTCAGAACAAGAAGGTAGGATTCATCGAGTATAAATGCGGAAATTTGCGTACACTCTTTTACCTCTCCAAGGCCAGAATATCAGTATAGTATCACACATTTTGAGTTATATCTACATAGCGACCTATTGGTGCTAAATTGAAGAGTTTGAGATCATTCCCGCTAGAAAATTTCAGGAAATATGCTCAGGAATTTCAGGAAATATGACATGAAGCATTTTTTGACTACTTCAATTATTCAAGTTTATCGTTGAACTCCAAAAAATCCTGAAATAAGACATACAATAAGAAAGATTTGGATTCAAGCCATGAATTCTGTTGTAAAAAAGTTGTTTAAATGTACTGTTTTACATTGAGTGAAGGCCAATGTTGTCGTAATTTTATTCCGTATAAAAATGGCCATGCAAGACAATCTGCAGTGAATATTTATTTGAAATTCTCAATAAAACCAAATTACACACGTTTCAGCCACAAGCCACCGTCAATGTAAAAATTCTTTAAAGCAAGATTTATTGTACAAATTGAATAAAATCATTTTCAAATATACGTGTCTGTCAAACCAAATCCTTAGATTTCTTACCATGTCTGCAGGCTTGATTATTCCATATCCAAACATCAAAGAAAGTTTTGGCAACTTTCTGATGGTGTTATCAGATCCGAAAATTAAATAACGATTTACGTTAAAAACTGCGTATTGATGATTGAGGAAAATAAAATACTGCCTTTGAGACCATTTTGGTCCCACTACAATTTCTGGTTCCTTTGGAGCTTCCCAGTGTTCACTCGGGTTGCCAGAGATTCAGTGCTCGAACTTTTCTCGGAGCATTGGAAATCTTTTGGCCACATCAAGATTTTTCATTGTTCGTTGAAGAGACCAGTAATGAAAATAAGAGAGATCCTTGGATTAATTCTTGCAAAACACCCCAATTATTTGGAACAAATGGTGGCATTGTGTTGTTTTAGTATTCTGAATGATAGCGATCCAGAACGTAGCTCTCAAACCACTATGTCTATTCTAAAGTCTGATCTTATATGCCGGAGTTTTTTATGCTCAACGCTGTCCAACTCTTTGGAGAAATCAAGCTGCAGGAAAAGAGTTACATTTTTGGGTCGAAAGCAAAATATTCCTGTGATATTAAGTCAATCATCTTGAGTACTGGTGTTCATCTTTTTAGTAAATTGATCTTGATGAAATAAATGTGATTCATCTACGTGAGTCAAGAGCTGATTCGTTATCACTTTCTCTAATAAATGAGATATAGCAGGTAAAAGACTGCTGCTATTACGTGATGATGTCAACAGCGTTGTGATATCAACCGATTTGAGCAATTGAATAATCATAGAAAATTTCAAATGATCAAGAAATTTGTTTTAGCGTTAAATTTATTTATTATTATCACACAGATCAGAGAAACTGCGACAGAGCAGCTGTCTTTTATAAATTGAAAGCAAAACCATCATGTTCAATTACTTTTTGCATGTTTCAGAGCGTATAAAACTTTACTCATCTCTGGAATATTAACTGGTATTGATCTCCATTTGCTTCTTGGGTCAGGTTATGTAGCATTACTTGGATTTACAACTGTAGATTTGTTTAGGATAAGCCTAAACATTTTATCAAAACCTTGTCTCCAGCCTTTGCAAAAAAAAATGTTGAACTTATTCGCCAATTTCAAGAGGTTTTCAAAATTGCTTTTGTGTTCTAAATCTTTATTATGAGCAACTTTTCTGATGATTTTCCCCGTTCGTTTGAAATTTCGTTTTGCTGTGAAAGTGGTATTTTTTTGTCACCTCAGAGAAAGTGTTTTTTTTTTTGCTAGAGTGACTTTTACTTAGGATCTTTTCGTTATGAATAGATCGGTTTCACAAAATTCTATTCAATTTTTTCCGTTTGTCTTCGCGCTGGTAATTTTTTTGGCTCTTGTCAACTGCTTCATTTCATTTTATCTATTCAGCAAATCTTGATTTTGTCCTTTTTCTCGGGTAGGGTGCACATGAATCAAGGGCGTATACGAAATCGTCGTTGAATAGTGAAACTTTTAAATTGGCATCCTGCTTCAAAATTCTTTCCTCTATCGCACATTTTCTTGAAATGTTTGAGATGGGTTATAAGTTTTATAAAATAGAATACACTACAAAATTACAAGTTCTCTTCTGTAATATTGAAAAGGCAATCGAAAAAGGGGAAAAAAATCTCTGTGGTGAGTACTGCTTGTAGATTGTTCGATATTGTTAGGTCTACGAGAGTTATGGAAATGTTAACAATGCGCAATGATTATTAAACCATTTGCGAAAAATTTAGTCTGCGCAATATTTCGTTGACTATCAGTTTTAATTCGTCAGATCTACGCGAAAATTGCCGAAAACATGTAAGACTTTTGCTCTCTGAAATTAGATGAACCGTTTATTCATTTATCTCTAACGTTGGATGTATAGGTGTTGATGAGCGTCTGTGAAGACTGATGATAGTGAAAAACATGTGTTATGTACGTTTACTTAAACATTGAATAAAACCATTTCCATGTCTCGACATTTTTCTTTTTGGAAATAGAGACATAGAGCGGATGTCCGTAATGAAAAGGTTGGAACAGCTACCTCTCTACTTCTTGACGCCATCACAACGATACCTCCGGAAAATCGGGAATGTTTATGTGTGAAATTTGGCCACGCGAGTAAAACCCGTTTTTTGGACAAGCATGAAATGTTCATATCACCAGTAATCCACATAACAGGTATATCATCTATTTGGCCCATAAGACTTCGAACATTCAAATACTTTATTTAGATGTTACTCATACATGAAGGCCGGCTTTTATCAGAGGTAGAGCATTTGTGGCATTTTGGAGAGCATTCCAAATAACCTTCGGTTCAGTGTGGCCTAATTTGCTGGTTGTGATATCGATGACAGATAAAAGGTCTTCATTTAGGTCAATGTTATCTAGTTGCAAATTCGAAACATGAAAATTATGAAACCCGCTATTTCACGAGTTTTCAAATTTCACGAGAGTGCTGGGTCATGGTTTCGAGTTATGCTTAACAGAGGACAATTTGTGAAGGCATTTTACAAGTGGGAAATTGTTGCTGCTTTAATTTTCTGACCTTTTCCGCCAAAAATGTAGATCATGTTTTCGTCAATTTAGAAATTATAAGAGGTGTATCGCCAGCAGCAGATTGAAATCATCACAGTCGATGAATATTTTAAAGATTATAATCTTTAAAATATTCATCGACTGTGATGATTAATAATTATTTGCCGCTCTTCTTGCCGATGAATTTACGTTCCGATCTTTGTTTCCAGTGTTCTCACATTCATGTGTCATTTTTAGAAATAGCTCCATTGTGAGATTTGTCCCGACACCAGCTGAGCTATCACTGCACTTGGGCACCCTGCCCGTCTGCCTAAGTGAGGGCGGGCTCTATGTTCAAGGATCGTTTCAAAGCCTTCCATCACTTTGTTCGCTTCCTTTGTATTTATGACGCGTGTACAAATTGAGTTTAACATTAATACTATGGCAAGAGTTTGATTGCCCGTCGGGGCTTAGCAGAATTTAGACATTTGTTCACGTGTCGTTTCCAATTGGAGTGACCGCGCACATGATTTTGAATTTTAGCAAGAGGCGAAAAACGGAATGGGTTGATTTTCATTTTTTGATTTCCAAGAACATGACTTTGAACGTGCTTCTCAGTTGTGTACTATACTCTGATTGGGATTCAGGGGCAATTTTGATTTTTATGTCGACTTCTCTGTTCCTGTGAATGTAACGGAAAATCGATGACTAATTGCTAAGCTCGTATATTACACTCCCTGTTTGATGAAAATAATGCAAATTTATTGGGATCTTTTCCAGATAAGCCCCGCCACTAATGCAACACACAAGTTCACCCACTTGTAACTTTCGAAGTAATGCACCTATCGACTTCAAATTGTAATTGAAACGAAAAATAAAAACATTCTTTCGTTTGAGAGTAATTTGAAGTCGATAGGTGCGTTATTTCGAAAGTTACAAGTGGGGGAACTTATGTGCTGCATTAGTGGCGGAGCTTACCTGGAAAAAGTCCATTTATCGTTTCGTACTCACTTTATCGTAATCTAGAGTCGATTTAGGGATAATTTAAGGTTTATCCACAGTTTTTAAGCTGTTTGACTGAGGTGCTTTAAGCTCTGCTCGAGATTGCGCCCAGTTTGGGAGGGTTCAGTCTAACTTTTTCGCCGCCTGCATGCATGTTTTTCGCCGCCTAAACGATTCAATCGCTTAAATCGCTAAGGCGGCGAAAAACATGCATGCATGAGGCGATAAAAGTTAGACTGGGAAGTAACGCATTAACGGGCGTCGGCAGATTTTTCTAAAGTGTAAGTTGCGAATATTTATTTCATTTTGCTGATTTCTTGCTCCACTGCAAGGTTCCATATTTAAGCTGATCTGCTGTTTCACATCTGTTTCATCGAGCTATTGCAGCTATTCTCCGAACTATTCCAGCTATTCACCAAGCTATTGCAGCTATTTACCGAGCTAATCAAGTTATTCACCGAGCTATTCCAGCTATTCAATGATCTATTCCAGCAATTCACTGAGATGGGATGGAATTGCTCTTTGAAGTTTGATGAGGAAGTAGAGGCTAAGAGAAGGCAGAGGTCGACTTTGACCGAGAATCATCTTTATAGTGAAGGTTGACTAGTCTTGAGAACACTCTGTATTCAAGATTTATTTTGTCTGTTTTCTGAAACTACGTAGGTTGTTGTAATGAGTTAAAACCAATTCAACATTTCTGATGATGATGTGGCAAATGTGGAGACTTGTTCAGATTATTGTAGAAATAATTTGGTTAGCTGCGTGGTTTTTCTGGAGTAGAGAGCATTTTGTTTTGTAAAACGACGAATGTAAAAGAATATAAAACCAGGTAAAAAATGCATGAAAACATTAATAACATGAAATATTTGAGATGCATGTGAGGTAAATTTTTCCGAATTCGAGCGAGAGAGAAAAACAGAAACAGAGCGAGAACTGAGAGAAGAAAACAAGTCATCATGGTATGCCAACATAGCAGCACGGTAATGCCAACATAGCAGCACGGTACTGCCAGCACAGCAGCACGGTACTGCCAACATAGCAGCACGGTATTGCGGAGAAAAAATGGTCCGTAACGAAACAAAAATGCATCTTATTTCAACAAAAAGAAGACTCACCTAGCCTTCAGCTCGGCACCTCACATTTCCCCCATGGGAGCGGTAATTCCCATGTACGCAATGATCTCCCTGAGGAGAAATACGGGCTCTCGTATTCAGTTTATAGGCCGAGAGTAATGAGACAGTCCGACCAACAACGAAAGCAATAAACTCTGTCTAATTACACATGGAGATTATTTCCAGCGTCTGCGGCTCGCAGCATCTCCGGCGTGGGGCAAAGCACAGTAGAATAATTGTACGTTATTTTTATTCCTTTTTAACAGAGAGCTGCAGGGCAACCAACTCACCAGCCTCACCCACCGCCTCTTCAGGCCTCTCCAGAGCCTTCATTCTTTGTAAGGGAAATTCACTGCGTTTGTTGTTGTTACGACAAATATTGCGTCTGTCAAATATTTTTTGAACTCAATGTAGCGAGAATGAAAGAGCTATGCTGCAAACTGAGCTCACCAATGTTGGAATTTCCCGTGCACAACGTGTGCTGCTTTAACTACAATTTCAATGAATTTCATCAACCTACAACCGTGAAGATTTAACGTAGAGATGGGAAGGAGAGTACGAAACATTTAGACTCATGCGTTCGTTTGACAGCCCGAAACTTCGTTCAAATATTGTTTGCTGCTAACAATAACCTATCGCTATCCTATAGGTTTTCACAAATACATATGAAGCTGTTTTTTCATAATTCATATCATTCTAGTTTGCCTCAATGAAAGAGGCGGGATATTTTTTCAGAAATTCATTAGATCAGAATTCCTTGTAATTTTTAATTACACCTATAGCTCGTTGTAGAGATAAAATCGTTTCCGCAGCGTTGCCAAAACGCACTGCAGTTTCCATTCAATTTTCCTGTTTTTACTGTTCTATTCGGGCTACCATTGCTGTGGACTGGAATGTTCAGATGTTAGCGCGACAATTCAAAATTTCCTACTTCCAGGCAACATGGCGTCGTCACAGCTGTTCCGGGGCCAGGGCGAGGTAGACGATATATAGAATGTCCATGTTGCTTGAGGAATTTTTTTTTCAATTCGTTTATTTCTCTATTCATTCATATAATAAAGAGGTTCTCTTATACACAAGAAAACTACCCTAGTGCATCATCACACCTGCATCACTGTATCTTTCTGCTACCATCAACACGATAATTTACCACTGTCCCTTCACCACTCCGGAAAGCCATTAATTTCAGAATTATGACACCCAACTATGCCTCTCCACTCCCTAGAAAAACATTCATTTCATTCATGAGCACTCGGCATGTCGATATATGGTTTAAAATCCAGTAAATAAAGGACTAAATTGTTTTCAACACTTCATTTTCCCATTGTACCTCTTGTTTCTGCACCCTTGAACAACAGCAACTCTATTCATGAGCACTCTGCATGATGAGAGATGGTTCAAACTCGAATATAAAAAGGACATAATCATTTTCAACACTCCAGTTTTTTATTGTTACTCTCGTTTCCACACCCTAGAACAACATCAATTTCAAAGATGAGGTTCAAACTCGCCTACAAAAAGAACTAAATCGTTTTCAACTCCAGTTTTTCCATTGCATCCTCGTTTTCCCGGCGTAGAACAACAGATGAATGGCGCTGGTGCTGCCTGGCCCCCCAGGCCTCCCAGTGTGCCCCCCGGGACCAGTTCTCGTCGTGTGAGGACCTCATGAGTAACCTCGTGCTCAGGGTCTGCATCGTCGTCCTCGGCTTCGTCGCGCTCGTAGGCAACACCTTCGTCATCGCCTGGAGGAGTCTCAACAAGACGGAGAACAAGGTGAGGTGGCGGAGGCTGTGCGGTGTTGGAATGGAGTGAGGCTCTAGTGGTGGGGTATTAAAGATAGGAATGGGGTGAGGTTCCAGTGGAGGGGTATTAAAGATAGGAATGGGGTGAGGTTCCAGTGGAGGGGTATTAAAGATAGGAATGGGGTGAGGTTCCAGTGGAGGGGTATTAAAGATAGGAATGGGGTGAGGTTCTAGTGGTTGGGTATTAAAGATAGGAATGGGATGAGGTTCCAGTGGTGGGGTATTAAAGATAGGAATGGGATGAGGTTCCAGTGGTGGGGTATTAAAGATAGGAATGGGATGAGGTTCCAGTGGTGAGGTATTAAAGATAGAAATGGGGTGAGATTCCAGTGGTGGGTATTAAGAACAGGTGGCACTGGTGTGAGTTGAACGAGGTTTTGAGAAGACTAGACGCACCTATTTAGGTTGTTTGATTGAAATCGGTTGGACGTTAAAGATTTTTGTAAGGTAAGTTGAAAGTTCTATGTGGCATTTGTGCTGCTGTTAGCACACGAATAATCCGTTTAATGCACTTATGGTTCGATTCAACCTCGCGATAATCGCGCCCGAGTGAGACCAATTTATTTTGTCCTCTTATCACCACGAACAGAACTAATATAAAAATAGGGCATAAATGTCACCGACAACACTCATCAAACAATGCTTTAAAACAAGTTTTACCAGAGAAAGTTAGTGCTAAATTCTTTTCCAAGCCCTGAAGCTTATCTGCCTCTTTAGTTGGCGAAGGAAAGTCGTATGAAGGCATTAAACATCATACAAGTTAGGAGAAATGGCGTTGAGATTATGTGTAAAAAGAACTTTCAACTCCCTGAACCCGAAAATGTTTATGGACGACTTTCAATACGCACGTCTTAACTCTAGAATTACCACTCAGAAAACGGGGCACTCGTAACAAAAAGAACTGTTCTGTCATTGAGGGAATTTGTCTGATGAGCGTTCTCAAGCAGGGAAATAATCCTGCGTGGCCTTCAGATGGAAAGAAGGTTGGGTCCGTGAAGGTAAGAGTGTAGAAGATTGTAACGAGCTGCAAGGGAGAAATTAAATATTTCACCATTCATACTTTTCTTCCCTCCTATGAATATTTGCATAGTTTATACCGAAAGGCTTAACCGGTAAGTGTTTCTTAGTAGTTTTGTTGAGCACAAACAGCAAACTCCGAAACAACTCAACAAACGCATGTACTTAAATGAATTTTTCACTAATGCAATCAAGGCTAAAATGCAAGCACAATAGTACAGCCGATGTTCACTGAGTAAGCGTTGAAACTTGGGTCCACGCCCTGAGAATGTAGTTCCAAATAATGTTTCTACGTTGTCAACAGCTTGAACGTCATAAAGTCTGAATTAAATCCCTCGTTTAAAAGTTTAGGGAGGTGCAGTCAAACAAATAAATTAGCGCGTTATTCCAGCACGAGTTTACATGGATGTGAGCCAGTTATGCACATAGACGCGTGCATTAAAAAGGTTTTAACGGTTTCAGGCAACATGTTGACTAACTCAATGTCTTCAGGTGGACTGAAGAACTCTAAAAACAAGCACCTAAACGCCACTGTATAGCTCTCTCCACTAATTTGGAATACGCGTCAATGCAACCTTGCGATTAGTTTGTTTTTCTGACACGACCACGGGTTTTAATTCAAAGCGTCTATCAGAAAAAATCAACCTCGAGCTACGAACGCACAATCTTAGGAACGATCTCTGTACAATCGATGAATGATAAATTGTTCTAACATTATAGATTCTTCCGAGCTCTCAGCAGAATCGTGAGCTGAAGTGGCCCTAAATTACAGGCAGAATTATTGAGCTCACTTTACATGTGGTTTGACCACTAGTGTGCTCCGCCTCACCCCGCGGCCCAGCGTGAGTCGAAGCCATTCCTTCTGTTTGGTTTTTGTAGTTACGGTCCATGCCCGACTGGAAAAACAATTCATTACAGTAACTTATGTTTCCTATGTTAACAATATTCTTCATTTTCGTCGAATGGACTGAGTGCCGACAAGTCCCTCAAATGGATACGCTGTAGAGATCTGGTCTTCAAGTTGCGTACCACTGATGTGATTCTCTCAGTGCTGACATTTTAGCATCGAAACGCTACAAATTTCAAAAGATATCATTTCAAAAGTCCTGTATTTTCGACAATTATTTTAACAATCAGTTATCATCCCTTCATTTTCCACCACTTCACTACATCGTCGACCACGTGACATTGTATTTTGCACAATGCGGCAGTTCTCTCTTACTACACTTTTTTCAGTAAATCCCACAAATCATTTTGATTTTGAGGATTTCTTTACTTTTTCTATCCATAAATTTCCCTTACATACATTTTCGATTGGGTTGAGATCGGGACTTCAAGTTGGCCAATCCATCAGAGTAATCCCTTTCTCTATAAAAAAGGTCCTAACTTTTCTAGCCTTACTTCAAAATGCATCGGTGTTCATGAAAATCTCGGTTTGAGAAGGACTAAGGTGTAAGTTCGTCACGACATGTTGCTGAAGGAACTGTTACACTTCTGCAGTAATTCTTCCATGTAAACGGATAACGGGGCGCACTCCTGCTGAAGAAATCATTCTCCACAAAATAAAATTCCTCCCTCCAAACTTGACAAATTTCCACCGCATCGTGGGGATAATCTTTCATCTTTACCGAGTTGTACAAAAATTTTACCGTCAGAACCAAACACATTGCGATCCGATTCGTCACGGAAGTGAATTCGATCCCACTGAACATCGCTCTTTCGTAAAATCGTGACAGGTCTTTAGGCTTTTCTTTGAAATTAGAGGCTTACAGGCTGGCACCAGAGCATGCAATCCTACATCTTGTCAGTCGCGGGAAACTGTTTTCCTTGAGATGATGTTCCCTGTCTCTTCTCTAAACTTACGAGAAATTGATGGCGCTGTCGCAGAACAGTTCGTTTTTGCCACAATAAAATCGTAGAATGATATAGGTTACTCTTTGTGAGAGATTCTCCAGTCATCAATATCCCATCTACCGTTTTAGATGTTTTGTACCTGCTTATCAAAGATGAACAACACTTTTTGGCCCACATACCATTCATAATAGCGATTTCTATAACTAACTTCTTTCTTTACAATTTGTGAAAATTATTTCCATTTCTGCGAGAGACAGAGTTTTACGTGTTGATATCGTCAATGTGTTTGATAACAGTTCGAACAATTTATGAGTGTCGACTATAACTCTGAAAAACTGAGTTATAAAAAATTATGATAGCCATATAAAATCCCCTTCAAATTATTACTTCACTTTTGGCCAAAGAATAATATACCAATTTACTTTCCATATTCAAATAGTGTATAAAATATTTTGTAAATCGTGTAATTATGTATCTAGTGTATTGATATTGCGTATATTTACTTGTTTTTGAAAGTTCCACCATAATTCATTTAATAATGTTATCGTAACAAATTATTAGGTGCTGTTGTTATTGTTTTCACTCCTGATCTATAGCCGCCACGGCACAAATATAGAAATATGCACACAAGGTGAATGGTAAATTTTTGAACAAACTTTAACAAGAGATTATGACAGTTGAAATGAATTTTATTTACTCAATAACCGTGTAGCCGAAACTGCTTCGTTAAAGAGTTCCAAGGACATGAAATTTGAAATGGATTGGATTAAATTGCACTTTAAGTGTGGCAGGAAATTTAAATGTGGAAGTTAGGAAAGCATTTTTATTATGAACACAAGAAATAGATTTTCATATTAGGTTAGGTTACGTTAGGTTAGGTTAGGTATTTGCAAAAGAACCTCGACATGACGCTCATCTGTGGCGATGTAGCCGTTCAAACGCCCGGTGCAACGATTGCCGGACGCGATCAAAAACATCAGGAGTTTCACGAATCCTTACGAAGGCTTCAAAACTTTTAATGATGTTTCGGTTTTCTTGTGGTCCTCATAATTAATTAATGCTGTTTCTTGAGTTCACAATGAAAATGCTCTCTCAATTTCTACGTTTCGTTGTCCTGCCACTCTGAAAGCCCGAATTTTTCGCCTTTACTTTTCAAATTCAAAATCGAACTCTTTGACGAATGATTTTCGACCACAGTTTATTGATTAAAAAATGATGAGTCCACCGGCCCCAACCGTGTGTAAAAGTTTCTTCAACAAAGTGCCGGTCACCCTGCATACGTAATGAATATATACGCAAACATACTCATTTAAATCCATCATGACCAGATTTTCTTTCTTAAGTAAGACCTTCAAATGTATTCAAACTATGAACTGAGAAAAATTCCTGTGATTAGATTCAAGACAATTCTTACACTAGGACATTCGTGCTCGAAATATTCCTCTTCCCCATAGCCTCCCTGTCTTAGGAGGCTGGGCTGCCTCAGGTGCCGGGACGGCCGGACAGCCGAAGAAGAATAATGGAATAAGGCGGCTGCGGTGCGAAAAAAAACTCGATACAAGCAAAGCCACCCCTTGCAGACCCTCGCACTTTTCTTAAGTTCAAGTACTAAGCCTCAGAACGATTTTAAAACTGATATTTTCTGGATCATTTTGAAGAACTGGTTGTATGAGTGATATTGTTGTGATGCTTAATTAACTGGACTGTTGCTGCACACGTCTCTAAGATATCACGTTGACGCAAACGTTTTCAGCGAAATACGGTTGAGTATTCGCCCCACAGCAATCAGTGCCAAGTTTCAATGATTTTTTATTATTTCAGCATATAAACCCAAGTGATTTTCCGTGAGCACAATGAAATCGATCCTCCCAATCTTCGCTCTGAATGACTACAGTTGTGCCGCCTTTAATTTACACCAAATCCGCCGATCACAATCCAATTTTTCTTCGGGAACCCTCAAATTTTGAAATCCTCATACATTTTACGTTCATTATAGTACCTTTCTTCATGATTCCACCTTTCTTCCAAATTTTAAAGTCCTCATACTTTTTACGTTCATCATAGTACCACTTACTGCATCTCAACTTTTCTAACAGAGTCCCATTTTTCAACAGTAAATGTATCCCCATAGAGGCATCTCTTTCCTACTCTATCATAAACTAACTTAACTTGAAGTCAAAGAAAATATTTGCATCTCTAAATTCCTATTACACAGTTGGATAAAATTACCTTTGGTGTCGCAGGTAGCCATTTCTATGCGGTTGATCATCATACCCCATTCTGATATCTGAAAACAACGCAGTAGTTTAATGTGAGATGTTCACTATATTACTTGTCAGTTGTCTCCAAGTTATACAATATACGTTAAATTTAACGCTTTAACTTCAGTTGGTTAAACGGAAGTTCAATATTCAACTCAAGTTCGAACTCAGTTGTAGTAAGCAATTATGAAAATAGCAAATATTAACTGGATTTTACGTTCATTTAGTTTTCACTAAATATTTATGAACATTAAATTTGTGGCTATGGGTCAGTCAGAGGGATTTTAAACCCTTTAGCGTGAGCTTTTTTGAACTCACATTACCGTAATCACAACCACCGTCACTGACTGGCGCTACCTTCAGAAAGTCTCCGACACCAAAATGAGAAAGAAACTTCCACTCGGTAGTGAACTTCAAAGAACACATTAAGGAACAAATATAGCTATAAATACAATACAGTATATTAAGGCTACTTTCGAAAGAGGACATTGTAGTCCTCTTGGGCGTTATAGGGTTAAAATCTCCTCAGTAACCATCGGTGGCGCACGTTGCGATCAAAGTGTTGAAGGGAAAATTTTTAAGAACCCTAATCTTGTGTTCTCCAGCCGCACTCGCTGCTGATCATCAACATGGCGGGAGGCGACCTCCTGATGGGGGTCTACCTGCTCATGATCGCCGCCGTGGACTTGCGCTACAGGGGCGCGTACGCTGCGTACGAGCAACACTGGCGTACGTCTCACGCCTGTCAGCTAGCTGGCTTCATCAGCACGCTGTCCACCGAGTCTTCTGTCATCACACTCACCAGTGGGTCTCTGTAGAGTGATGTTTTCTCTAGACTAGAGTCGTTTTATTAACAAAATTGTTATCCAAATTTAATGCATATACCATTTGGAAAGTGATCATCTGGGGGACTCAAGAATAAGAATTTAGGAACAGGGGGTCCAAAATCAAACTGCTTGTTATTTTTCTTTACTGACTCGTCTTAAATAAAAGGACTTAATCTGACGTAATCTAACCTTCCCTGTCCAAACTTGACCCAAATTGATCGATTGAAGCTTCAAGCACATGCTGTACGAGGTAACTTTGCACACGACGTCATTGTGACATTAGCTGTTGTTTTGCGCACATTTTTTTTGCTGTCGCTTAGAAGTTTCGTCTCTTGGAGGTGTTATTCGTCGGAATGTAATTGAGCCTTCAAATACTTTTTTTTAAATCATGATGAAAATTGAGAGCAATCAATCGAATTGTTTTTTCCATATTATTTAGGCAAAGAAATAAATTTTGAAAAATACTCTTCATTTCAAAAGCAACGCAATGATGCTGCAGTATACAAACCGAAAACCAATTCCTAAGTCGCAAGCTTATGAACTTATAAGCTTATAAGTAGAAGTAAATAAACACTTATAAACTTATTAGCTTATAATTCGCAAATCAACACCTGAGAGCTTCTGGGTCCGTGTATTGCGAAAAAAAAACAGTATGTAAAACAACCCGCTGACGTCCCGATGACGCCACATGGGACATCAACTCTTCAAATATGCTCTCTAAAATATAATGTATGCGAAAGTATATGCGTACAAGTGTGTCAACTGATAATTCAGAATCAACGGCCTGAAAGCTATCGAGAGATCTCCCTCAACCCATTCATTGAGTTCACACATGCCGACGTAATTTGTGTGAGGAAATGCCCCTTCAAAAGGAGCATGGACTCACTTCATCTCTCAGGGTATTCAAAATGAAATCAGTGACCCCTGAAATTCGACGACACAAAAAGGTTACTTTTTGAACAGTCATCACAGTGGACCGTCTGCTGGTGATCAAGTTCCCCTTCGGTGACCACCGCTTGGGGCTGCGGCAGACGCGTGTTGTGATGACAGTCATGTGGACCGTTGTGACCGTCCTGGCCGCCCTGCCCCTCACGGACATCCCTTACTTCGACAACTTCTACGGCCGGTCTGGCGTGTGTCTTGCGTTGCACATCACCAGCGACAAGCCCAATGGCTGGGAGTACTCAGTCCTTATTTTCCTAGGTGAGTTCAACGGCGGAGCTCAACCCTATAAGTAATCTCTTTTTAAATTCTTCCGTGAGCTCACCAACGAAGATGCTTATTTTTCGAGATGACTAATCTATTCTAACATATGACGTCAAAACTTGGGTATAAATATAACAGTATGAACAATTGATTCTTTTTCCGAGTAATCAAAGAAAAAAATCACTCAAAATCTTCACGTACAAGCGCTGAAAATGAAGAAACATTTTCGTGACGTGGCGTTCAGCGAATTCACGTTGCATTCAGCCAATTGACATTGCAATCAACCAATTCCTGTTGCACTCAACCAATTCACGTTGCGCTCAGCCACATTCACGTTGTAATCAGCCACATTCACGTTGCGCTCTGCCACATTCACGTTGCGCTCAGCCACATTCACGTTGCGCTCAGCCACATTCACGTTGCGCTCAGCCACATTCACGAACAACATTGCATTTAACATATTAATATCACTGTGTTATTCGGACGTCGATCGCTTGCAAGCTTTAATTTCGCCGCTGCAGGTTTGCGATAATGCTTTGAATAACATATTCTCAAGCGAGGTATTAATGCAAGAAAATAACGCAGAGCTTCTTGTAAAATCTCCAACTTATTGATTCAAAGTGATGTCAAATATTTTACAAAATAGGAGAAAAAAATCTCTCATTTTATCTGAATCCAAAGCTCGGTAAAAGTTGCAAAAAATGCATCACAACAAAAAATATGAACGGAAAATGCTAAAAATTATTCATTAATAATTTCTTTGCTTGATGTTCATACTCACAGCCTGAAGTGGACTCAAAAAGAATGTGTAGGAAGAAATTGAACATTACAAAAATCAGCCTAATAGATGTTTTTAATGTCAACAGCGAGTCAAATTTTCAAATTTGTATTCCTCATTTAAACACTGAAACAAAATATTTGTGAAATACGATACCCTTTACTTGAAGTTAGCAGGAGCGACGCGCAGACTCTGAAGGTACAGACCAGCAGGTAATGGATTTTCTTCGGCGCAAATTGTGAGCTGATCCCCTTCTAAGGGGCGATTATTGCTCTACACTGTCATTTGCATATCTTACATTATTGTGCTCTACAGAACCCCTTCCCTCACGACGCTCTTTAATCAAGGACTGGGCTCGCCTTACGCAACTCATGATGAGTGAATAATTAGGCTCATAAATGTGAATAATATTAATATTCGTGCGTCATTCAATGATATTCACTCAATGAGTGAATAATTAGAATAGTGAACGCATAATGAAGTAAGATCTGAATCCACTGATAATGGTAAAAGACTAAATGACGCTCGACCTCCTGTATAGTAAAGTGCGCGTTGAAAGAATAGCTGGCAGACATAGTTTTGTTTCATCGGTATCGAAGAAATGAGCAGTTGTAATGTAATATTTCATTCAGGTTGCGTGAAATTTGTTATTTTTACTAACGAAGGGGACAAATGAGTGCACCCCTCGTCCAACTCTCAGCAAACAAACTGTTGTCTCGTGTTACTGCCTCGCAAGTACAGTCATGAACTTGCTTTCAATGTTAATCTCCTCCAGCTCGCAGTTTTCAAACCATTATTAAGTGTAAATTACCTCCGCCGCACTGTTATCAACTTATTATTTAACGCTAATTACCTCACACATATAGTCACCAACCCACTACTCAACGCTAATGACCTCCGACATGCAGTGATGAACCCATGACTCAATGCCAATGATCTCACAATGTAGTTATCAATCCATCTTTTTCAATAACCTTCGAAGCGCTGTTATCAATCCATAACTCAAAGCCAAGACCTCCTCCGTGCAGTGATCAACCCGTTAATCAACACCAGCGGCCTCCGACGTACAGTCATCAACCCATTAATCAACACCAATGACCTCCTCCATGCAGTGATGAACCCATTAATCAACACCAATGACCTCCGTGCAGTGATCAACCCATTATTCAACACAAATTACCTCCGTGCAGTGATCAACCCTTTAATCAACACCAATGACCCCCTCCATGCAGTGATGAACCCATTAATCAACACCAATTCCCTCCGTGCAGTAATCAACCCATTATTTAACACCAATGACCTCCTCCGTGCAGTGATCAACCCATTAATCAACACCAATGACCTCCTCCGTGCAGTGATCAACCCATTAATCAACACCAATGACCTCCGTGCAGTGATCAACCCATTATTCAACACCAATGACCTCCACCGTGCTGTGATCAACCCATTAATCAACACCAATGACCTCCGTGCAGTGATCAATCCATTAATCAACACCAATGACCTCCGTGCAGTGATCAACCCATTATTCAACACCAATGACCTCCGTGCAGTGATCAACATGCTGTCGTTCACGGTGATCGCCGTGAGCTACGCCGTCATGTACTCGGTGGCGCGCAAGACGCAGCGGGAGGCGCGCAGCAGCGACAGCAGGGTGTGCCAGAGACGCGTCACCGCCAGCAGCAGCAAGTGCGGCGGCGACTCCACCACGATGGGGCGTCGCATGACGCTCATTGTGGCCACTGATGCCGCATGTTGGCTGCCCATCATCGCTCTGGGCATCGCGTCCCTCTGTGGCCTCCCCATACCCGACCAGGTCAGCTCTCACACAAGTTTTAAAGCGTTACAGAGATTTATTTACGAGTTCGTCATGTTGCAATGAAATCCCAAACACGCGCCTGTGCTGCATTACAGAGATTTATTTATTTGTTTTGCCATAATGCAATGAAAAATCCTAAGATGCATCTATACTTCCTGGCCTCACAGTGATTTTTTCAGTCAAACGTGAGATAATCTTAATCACGTTCTCCTAGACTCACGTGGTGCAGACTCGTGTGGGTCTTCTGTTCGTTAGCACATCTCAGGCCAACAGTTGTGAGAAATCTACGGAAGTTACACTGAAAATTTGAGTTACTCGTAACTTGTTCTACATACATCGTATGCACAAACTACGGCAACAGTGCCGCTATTTTCAATGAAGGTGAATGTGAATCAGGAGCACTTATGAAACTAGTGTTTTTGATTAAACTGGTTCATTATAGGCAAAGCTTTAATCGATCCATTTTCGGATAAACAGCCTTTTCTGTGTAGTCGGTTGATTTCATGCAGATATAAGTTCAATTACTTCTTGCTGCATTACAGCTGAGAAAATAAACTTGTCCATCACGCATATTTCAAGGAATTATCGAAGGTAAGTCACTCTAACATCACTCCTGATCAGAGTTTTTTATTACCATGGAAAAATCTACGAAATCGTCTCGCCACTTCTGGCTACGAAAATCTAGTTGTGAATCAAATTAGAAAACAAGATATCGTCAGAGTTCTCTGTCTAAGAACAAATGTTGTCCCTGCACACAGAGCAAGTACCTGAATGGGTCTAGAGAAACTCTTCAATGCAATCCAATCGTTTTAATCTGGGAAAACATTGTTTTCAAAGTTTTGAAAATTTTTGCCCAATTTTGAGAGACAAACGTTTTTACGTGAGGATTAAATCTGTGTGAAAGAAAAACTTCTCATTTCCGTGGTTGGGCTGTCGATATCTTTTCTGGGCTCAGACACCCGAAATTAACCTCTTCCTATTCTCAACTTGCGGCCGATAAATTCAACGTTTTGTTAGAATGATAGAATCAAACTGGCCTAGCGGAATCTGCATACCTATAGTGAGCAGCATACAGTATGGCGTCTTCACCGTCACCAGCATAAAGAACTCTAGTGTCATTTCCCTAGTCTAACTTTTTCGCCTGAACATGCATGTTTTTCGCCGCCTAAGTGGTTTAATCACTTGGGCGGCGAAAAGCATGCATGCTGCAGCGAAAAAGGTAGACTGGGTAATATTCACATTGGAACATCACACGAACCCATTGAACAAAGCCCCATTCGTAACATAATCACTCGACTATATGTGTACAGTCTCTACCTGCGATAAACATTCGAAGGAAAGAGTGATGCAAGCCTGTGATTTTTTCCTAATCTTCATCGTATCATCAGAATTTTACAAATTTCTGCTACTCCATGAGCAACTGCTTCTTTTATCCTCAGTACAGGAAGCCACGCTCGTTTCCAGCTCTTGCTGCGACTTTCCTGCAAACTTCCAATGCTTAGATCGCGAGGAATTTCTTTTCCTGTGAACTTCAGTCGAGAATACAAAGCCCGATGGCTTTAGATCGCGTTGAGCAGAGCTTGTGAGCGGATGTTGGTTCCATTTTTGCCTTCTGAATTAGTAAAATTTGTTTGCTGCCCGTGTTTTCATATGCGGGGAGAGCCTGTTTAATTTTATCATCCCCTAAAAAATCTGTAATGATGTAATTTTTGCATCGTGTGCTTCACAAACTTGAATCCTGATGTGGTGTTCGATGAACACAGCAAGATGCAGGTGAGAACAGATGTCATGACCCATCTAACGCCGCCATTAAAGCCGGATATCATTTAAGCTCAGCAAGGGTCATCTGACCAATGAGCTGCGCTTGATAAGTAGGATGGCCTCATGCGGCCCCACAGCCACAACACAACGAAATTCCCGTGAAACTCTCATCAACACACGCGTAGCGAAACACAAGTGAGTTCAAAATATGAAGAACCATTTTCTCAACAGAATGGGTGTGCTGTTGCTGCACAATATCGAACTGAAATGCACGGATTTTGCATTTTATAACCTAGAATTTTTCAATTGCAGAAAAAATTCACGTACAATGTTTATATCGAGTACAGAAACTTTCCGAACTCGTATGTTTAGGAAGATGATCAGATGACAGTTTACTTCTAAGAATACAAAATCAATGCAGTGAGTGCAAAGCAAGGTACTCTTTAACAGCCCAATAAATAGTTAAACTCTCCCTTTATCACTATTGAATGGAGCTATCAATTCATGGAGCATCATTATCATGGAGTATCACTATCATGGAGCATCACTATCATGAAGCATCACTATCATGGAGTATCACTATCATGGAGCATCACCATCATAGAGCATCACTATCATGGAGCAACACTATCATGGAGCATCACTATCATGGAGCAACACTATCATGGAGCATCACTATCATGGAGCATAGCTATACTCAAATATGATCATTGTATTAGACCTAAGTAATAATTTACTTCTGTATGGCTTGTAGTAAGTAAATTATTTAAATTGTTCATAAGAATACCGCAGAGCCGCATGGAGGACCTCACTTTGTGGGAGTCGCCAACGCCGCTCGGTGCGCAACTGAATCGTTCTTGTTCGAAAATTCACTGCAGAAATATCCAAATAACTTCAGTTGTTCAATGGATTTTCACTGAGCTTCATTCGTGGAGGAGCGTAAAAGCTCATTCGTGGGGGAGTATAAAGGCTGTTATATGAGTAGAATGTGAACTCTCTTTAAAATGCAGGCGTAATAAAACGAGCGAGTCTTAAGTTCTCATTGACATAATTGCCCATTAACGAAACACAGCGCTTAAGCGCTTTAATTAGAGCTAAGAATGACTCTTTTAAGAATCATTTAAACCTACAAAACGCACTGCCATACAGAGCTTCTTTAAACATTAAATCGCTTCTATATAGAACCCATCAAATGTTATGTCTTTATTACAAAAGATGCTGCGCAACCTACACACAATTGGAACGATTTTGTTTAGAACAAAATGTTCGTTTGGTACTCGGAATTTTCCTAAAGACACTTACCTATATACACGCACGAAAATTTTTCCTAATTATAAGCTTGTATAAGATAGATGCGTGCAAAAATTTCTTGATTTTTTCAATTTTAGGTATGAATTTTCCTTGCGTAACTAGTGTGCTTAAAAAATATACACTAATACTTGAAAGGCAGGTTCTATTTACTTCTCAGAACCAATACGAAACGAGGACCAGTATTTTGTGTGTAGGTTAATTATCAAAATCATTGATAATTAGCACCAAACTTTCTACATTACAGTTTT
The DNA here is from genome assembly GCA_014220935.1 of Platorchestia sp. MABIK. Taxonomy (NCBI): domain Eukaryota; kingdom Metazoa; phylum Arthropoda; class Malacostraca; order Amphipoda; family Talitridae; genus Platorchestia; species Platorchestia sp. MABIK. The sequence goes on from JACJUY010000911.1 coordinate 149,246, forward strand.
TGAATCCTTTATGAAAATTTCTCGGGTATTCGAGTTTTATTTCAATGGTTTACACATAGTGTAAATTTTTTTATTATTTCTCCTTCTTGTTTGTTCCATGACCGCTTGCAGAGTCTCAACCCGTGTAGTCAACTCAGTTGAATTTGTGGCGCTGAATAGTTTCAGGGTAGCAAGTTTTATGAGAGATTTCATTCGCAATATCTGAGTTAAACACACATCTTACTTATTCTATGCAAGCAAGAGTAGTCGGTGAACTAATTTTTGTGTCAATGTTAGATACCTCGTAATTCATTACCGTTAACTGTATCTCAGACAGCACATAGTTCAACCATGGGGATGATTTTCATTGGATATTCATTCAAGTGCGCAAAAGCACACAGCACCAACGATTGAAATAAACACATTTTTCAACTTTTTGTTCTCGATGATTTTACACTTTTGCTAATAAAAATAATGATAAATTCAAAATGCAATTTAGCTTTCACCAAACACAAGTGCAAATAATAAACGAAAGGGGGATAATCGTCGAAGTTTTTGGCGGCTACTTCAGACAAATGCACGCACAATTCTGAGTTGGCCTTTCAAAATGTTCGTGGTGACGTTAATGGGATTGGAAACTCATTGTCCTATCTTTACGTGATGAAGCAAGTATATTGGAACATACAATTATTTTTGCGTTGGTGTGCAAATGAAGACAACTAAGTTCAAATTGACAGTAAATCATTGACAAAATTGTTCATTTGTTCATGGCTGATCGGACAAGCGTGCTGACTATCTCCTAATGAATAGTTTTCTCACGTTTTATGAATGCCATGGCCTCATTTCCGTCAAGTAAATGGTTGCAGTTCAGTTGACTACGGATAATTCTTTAAGTAACTCCCCGGGAATTTATCTGCATGTTATAGCAGAAGAGTTCGTCCGCCTACGTATGTGAATAATGTCATCTATACTTCAATTGGATCATGTGACTGCAGCAAGTCGTCAACACAAAATATGTGTTGGTTCCGACGGTGAAATTCTCAATTTAGGAATGGGTAGCCTCCTATGGAATGCACCTTTAAAAAGGCACTGGTTTTCCTCCGACGCTTGAGGTTTGAGGCCTCTATTACATTTTCATCTTACTAAAAGGGACTTAGCCGCGTCTAATGATTCTAAAATTGAACCAAATTTCGAGAGGTAAACTTCACGGTTTGAAATTTAGTTGTGATTTGATTTAATGTCCCCAATTTCTCAAAAACATGAAATAAGTATTCATTTGAGTAGGTTCTATAGAATACATAAAGACTTGAAAGTCACATCGGTATACAACAAACAGTAATAAGAACAGCTCTCCGTTTACTCGCATCTCTTCGTTTTTTGTTAAGTAGCTCTTACGATCACGCACTTACACAACATTCTGAATCTATTTGATTCTCACGCAGCGCTTCTCAAAAGACACTCAAACGTAATTGTTGTCTAGCCCTGCATAAGTCAGATCATCTTCAAGGTTTCAAAATTTCCAGTGAGTTATAAATAAACGTGGAAAATGATATTGGGGCCCATTTTTGTCACATGACTCTCACTTTAGAGGGAGTCCTTCTGCTAACTCAAAGAATTTCAATTCATGCGAAAAGGTATCATGATCGTCAGCAAGTCTGGGCCAAATCTGCTTATGGTACTTGGATGTCGCATTATATTGTGCATGCTACCATAATATTCGCAGTACATGAAACGTCGGAAATTGAACCAACTCACAAAAATGGCCTAAAGGTATCTAGCATGAGTAGAGGGCTAATTTTTTTCTATGCCATCACACACAACCAACCAATCACCTCAATTGTTGAGCAGTCGTTCCTGTGATGCGTACAGGTGCCCTAGTTCTATTAAAGTATCACATGTTGCTTCATTTCATACCCCTTCCATTGTAACATCGTGAATAAATTATAAAAACACAGATCTTGTGACTGAATTTAAAAAATTTGAATTTCTTCTTCGAACGACTAAACATAGCATTATCTTTTCGCCCACGCTTGTTCCCGACATCCCACATAGCCTTCCAATAGAGAAAAAATGTATTTAATAGATTTTACGAACATACATCACTTGATTGCATTCATTTCTCGGAGTCAAGGGAATACAAGTTGATGTACAAATGGGCGTACTCGTGGGCTCGGTGAATGAACGGATCCGGAGCATTTGCTCATTCTTTGGCTAGACGGAGAGATCGCGGACTACTAAGCTTGAAGCATGCTGATCTGCAACATCCTCATCTGAAATCTGTGAAACACACGCGTTTAATAATTAGTTGTAAGTTATCACACGCGTTTAATGATTAGTTGTAAGCTATCATGCGCGTTTAATGATTAGTTGTAAGTTATCACACGCGTTTAATGATTAGTTGAAAGTTATCATGTAGCAAATGAACACACAAACGAACACGGTGCAGTTAGGCAATTAATTGAAAAAGCTCCTGATATTCTTTGCATAGATCACTTTGAATAAGCGGAACGAGGGACGACTCCCTCGAGAAGACCTATACGTTCAAAGAGATGGAGCCAATCGACAACATAATCGAGAAAACCTTGAACCTCGTGGTTTTTGAGTCCAACTCAAGTTCCGATAGATCACAAATTATGCATCTTTTCAAATTTAACAGCGTTATCAATATTAGGATGTTTATTATGAAAGTAATTTAGTAGAGCATTCAAAGTTTTCTGGCGTTATTTAAAATTTAAACCATGCGAAAGTCACACACAACAATGCAGGCCAAAACTGAAGCCTAGAATTTTCAATGCAAAAGCAGAGTAGTTTCCTCAGTGCTTGTGATAAATGCTTAAAAAACGAGTTCTTGTGCATCTCAGGCCTTCACCGCCATTAACTTTTTAATTAGTCTTTCGAAAACGTAAATTGTCGTTAAATGACCTCAGGGCTCTGTTATCAAAAGCAACCAGCCGTCGCTGCTTGAGCTTCATCTGACGCCTCACTTGCGCACACGCAACACTTTCTCGACACCAGACATCGCGACACTTCAGCGCGTAAAGCCTGGGGCGTCTGCTCCCTCTCAAAACACTGATTTCTAATCCCTGTACTCTAGGGGTTTTGTGGGGAATATTCGCTAGCAGAATAAACTCGGCCGCCGGTTTTCTAGCTTTAGTATTTAACGTTTGTGGCGAAGTCCACCGCAAAATGAGGATTTTAATAATTTAGCGATGCGACGGCGGCCTGGGGGAAGCGCAGTAGCGCTGGTACTCAAAGCTTTATTTTATAACGAGGTCAAGAATTGGACGACAAAATTAAACTTCACAGGAAAACGTAAACAGGTGAGCGATACTGGGTATGTAAGAGTGCTCATGAGCGCAATCTACCCATTGTGTAAACAGATGAGGAAGAGAAAACAATTTAGCGCCTGTGAGCTAACTGTGAGCTAACTGACTGGACACTCACTATCGGGTCAGCGATAGAATAATGTGAGCGTAAGTGAGCGTTATTGGCCATGCGTACGCTCACTCTTTCATGAGTGAGTAGCTCCATAGCTTGAGACACGTATAATTACGAATAATGTAATATAATAATATTTTGAAATAATAATTTAATAATTACAGCTGCCCGAAAAATCTGAAATTTAGATTTCTCAACTCTATATTTATACGAGATTGGGGCAAAAATTTAGTTAAATTTCAGTATATCCTTGACACAAACGTATTGCTCAACGCTACTGAAGGTTATAGCCACGCAATCGACTCTGAAACACAGTAATCTCCGATACGATAGTGCTCCGAGTTGAAATTTATGAATACTGAAGGTGGTCGAAAATTCACTGCAATAAAATTGACATTCCTTTATCTCTCGCTGACTCGAGTCACTGCTTCATTTCCTGACCAGCAGCCAACGTACGGTCTCGAGCACAACTGAGTTTTAGCAAATTTACGAATTAGGAGCAACTTCAACAGCGATGCTGAGTTACATTGGGACTTGAATTTTACAATAAACGTGACAGTGAAGAAGTCTCTTAAAAAATTCGATAAGGTTTCAAACTTCACCGCATGATATAAGCAATAAATCAGTAAAACGCGGTGTTGAGAACTATAGCAAGTGGATACTAGGTTTACGATGAAAACGTTTGTTTGAACCAGATAGCTCTCGCAGTGACGGTTGTTATCGTTCATAAAGTTAGAGTTGAACAGTTGAGCGGTGTTGAACGAAGGGAATTTATTCTTCAGTAATTTATGCTTCAGTAATTTATACTTCAGATTTTATCGCTGCTGTTTGACTCTCTATTTCATATGTTGACTGAATCGTCGTTTATCCTCAATAAATGAACAACTTCTTATCAATAAGGAGTGACTAGGCATTTTCATATTCAAGCTAAGTTTATCTGTACTGATGCATCGAAAATTAATTCTGTCACAGTTCATTCAGTATTTAGATGCTTCATGCTCACATGACCATACAGGCAACGTAGCCATTTTTCAAAAGGTTATCTCAACCCTTCTTTCCCAGCCTAACTTTTTCGCCGCCTGCATGCAAGATTTTCGAAACCGAAGTAATTTAATCGCTTAAATCGCTGAGGCGGCGAAAAACATGCATGCAGGCGGCGAAAAAGTAAGACTGGGTTACTAAGGCGGCAGGACTGACGATGTCAGAGGACCCAAGTACTTCATATCGAGCTACGCTCACGCTTCTATGTGACGGACTGCATCGTTTTCCTTTGTCTGGATCACGAAGTACGCGATCATTTTCTCGGCACTCAAATACGTTGAGGGTAACAGGGGTGACATGCTCCCCTATAGGGTAACAGGAGTAACATGCCCTCCTAGGGTATCCGGGGTAACATGTTCCCCTAGGGTATCCGGGTTAACATGCTCTCCTAGGTTATCAGGCGTGACATGCTCCCCTAGGGTATCAGGGGTAACATGCTCCCCTAGGGTATCCGGGTTAACATGCTCTCCTAGGTTATCAGGCGTGACATGCTCCCCTAGGTTATCAGGGGTAACATGCTCCCCTAGGGTAACAGGGGTAACATGCTCTTCTGCAGCTTGATCCTATCTCAGGTTCACAAACCGTGACATCGCAAAGCGTCCTGCAGTTGTTTAGTTTATATCTCTTGCAAGCTGCTACTGACGAAAAGAATATACGATCCAGAGCATATTTCATGAGATCATGCGATGACAAGTGTACTAATTTCTTCAATCTCTCACGCATTAATCTCACGTAATTAAGCTATGATAGAATAAAATTTTAAAGACATCGACAATCTCTCATGAAGTGGTTGTAGAGTGTTGGAGACATACTAGTTGAATGAAGGTGACCGAGTCGTTGGGCATCAAGTGCTGGGTAAAGCTTGCGTGGTCGATTTCATTCCATATGAAGGTCAAGTCACCGATACGGAGACATCTAGAGCGTTTGTCATAATTCAGCAGCCTTGGTGACGCGGCAACTTAAGCATATTCTTTTATTCAATTGCCTTCAGTTTAACGTACGTTCTTCATGTGAGAGTTGAAGAACAGTGTTCATTCCGCTCTAAGTGCATCGCTATTTGCATCGCGTATTAGATTTGTTCGGAGACGATCGATGCAAATCGCTAGGTAATCGTACCTAAGAGATGTATGTAGTTAGGCTGATACTATACCCTAACCTTCAGTCCACACAATGAATGAACCTCTTCAACTTCAATTTTTATTCTCCGTGATCATATACTTTCAGTAAATGTGAGTGGTTTGATTTTAAGGATGGCATGCATATATGAGAGACGGCTGACAATCTTGCTGTTGAGTGTCACCACAATCGTGAACCGAGAATCACGCACAACTTTGGTGCTCGTCACATTCTATGGTCGCCTACGACGTAAAAAGTTAGACACTTGTAGTTTCATGGGCAAAGTCTTCACATCTCTTTGTTGCAGCGAATGGCGGCGACAATGCTGTTGCTCGTGAAACCTTGCGCCTGAAAGACATGATATTCATCCCAACAACCGCACAAAAATTCGTTCATTTCACGCTGGTTGATAACGGCTAGACTTCGCTCACTCAGTGAGGCTATTTATATTTCAGAGTTAAAACCAAGTGCGATCGTTGAGATGCAGACGATAAACATTTGGAAGTGTCGACAAAAAGATAATGGCTTTCGCGGGTATAAATATGGTATTTGCAAGTTTGTCGCGTAGTGCTGGCAGCTCTATTTACCCAGTCTGACTTTTTCGCCGCCTGCATGCATATTTTTCGCCGACTAAGCGATTTAATCATTTAAATCGCTTAGGCGGCGAAAAACATGCATGCAGGCGGCGAAAAAGTTAGACTGGGTAGGTACAGCCTCAGTTTAAGAGAGGAGAGTTTTGCGTCTCGTGTCCGAGAACTAGCTACGTAAAAAACAAGTACATTTTAGCACTGAGAGGACGCATGTTTAGAAAAGAGAATTTTATTCTGCTTGACGGTTAGAAGTGAAAATGCGTTTCGTTGGTGAATAGAAATAGTGATGCTTCCAGGAGCTCAGAATTCCGTCAGTTACCGCTCGCTTTTTTAACAGGACGCTAAAACTCGATCCGGCCACCAGGTTCGTCAAATCAACATGCGATGATTTTTGTTTCCTTCCATGTGCTTTTCAGAATTATAAAATACAGTATTAATCTGATGGACTGAAATGCTGACATTTTTTCATTTATTTCCTGGTTTCTCAAATACATTTACAATTCGAAGAAACTTATTTGAAAAACTACCGAAAATGAAACTCTGGTTTGAATTGGGGCACACATCCAAGGCAAAAATGAAAAACTGCAGTGCAAAACGCTATTGCTTTCTGTCCTATTGAAGGTCAAGTTCGCTCGATTCTGAAGTTGGAAGCTCTGACCCAACAAATTACGTGGACGATGGAAGCGGTGGTCAAATCTCAGCAACAGAATGTAGGTTCTTTCACCTGACCCTCGTTAGGCTCGTCATTCTTCCACCAGCCGTCGACAATCATGGTGCCGTGACTGGCGATCGGCTGTCGTAATGGCATGTTGGGAGACTATGTTGAAGTTTTTAGCATCAATCAATATTTCCTAGCATCAATCAACATTTCCTAGCATCAATCAACATTTCCCAGCATCAATCAACATTTCCTAGCATCAATCAACATTTCCCAGCATCAATCAACATTTCCTAGCATCAATCAACATTTCTTAGCATCAATCAACATTTCTTAGCATCAATCAACATTTACCAGCACAATTGACAATTTTGACAGATATATCACGCTGTTACCAGTTTTAAGCCATAGTGTCCAGTCACGCAATCCCAACAGTCCTAAGCATGCCAGCTCGTGTGTGCTGACTGCCGTGATCTGTGCTGACGGTGTTGTGTTGACGGTGTTGTGCTGACGGTGTTGTGCTGACAATGGTTGCACTTGTACTGACAGTGACAACATTTTTGCTGACTTTTACATGATTGATGCTGACAGTGACGTGATTTTAGATGACAGTAACGTGGTCCGCGCTGACAGTAACTCGATATGTGATAACTGTAACGTGATCTGTAATGACCGCGACGGCATTACAGCTGACAGTAACGCTATATGTGCGTGAAGTAACTTTAATTGTGCTGACAGTGACGGGTTGAGCATGGAAGTTCATGACTGCAGTTAGCAGCACACAATGACTGCAGTAAGCAGCACACAATGACTGCAGTAAGCAGCACACAATGACTGCAGTAAGCAGCACACA